>JBAKFZ010000057.1:0-67896 GCA_037355385.1 Saccharomycopsis sp. FM-2023a
TTAGAAAAATTTCATCATTATTATAAGAAATTTTGATCTACTTATTCTAGACCTTCATATTTATAGTTGATTCATTTTTTTATTTTTTTTTATAATTTACATTTTATTTATTCATTCAAGATATCCATATTGTTATTTTTATATATTTTAGTACATTCATTTGCTCATATATGACCGTAAATTTGGATTAGCTGTATATAGCTATAACACATCTAGTTATAAAAAAAGTTATGGAAAAGATATCCAATAGTGGAGAATCTCAGCATCAATTCTAGTTTTCTCCATCCTCTTCATCATTAGCTCGCTTTCGAGATAAAGTTTAGTAATTTCACACATTGCTTCACTTGATTTATATAATTATCATTTGCTATATGTTTATTGAGGTTCGTTCTTCATCTTCCAAACTCCTGCAATACAATTCAACACCAAAGTTATTCGTACAATGTGAACTACAAATTCTTCAGAACTAACCTTTTTCCATCTCCCAGATCAAAAATGAGACAAATGTCAAAGTACGAAGAAACGTAGGATTGATGATAACAGCTGATAAGATTCATGCATGAAGTTTTTTGAAATGGAGCAAATTCAAAGGTTATGAGTCTATGTGAGTATAACAATCAATCATCCCTACTGTAATACTCTCCTTGCCCGAAATCTACAGAGAGGAAATATTCAAAAAAACTGATTTTATGGTGAAAATTAAATGTGTAAACTGGACACATTTTAGTCTTTTTACAAATTTACAAAGAGTGAACAAAAATCTATATTAATTAACTATTCTTTGAAAAAATTCACAATTGCTTTGATTGCAAAGCCCATTCCAATAGCCACTCCAATGGCAATCAAAAGCATGAAAGCATATGAAACATAATCTCCAATTGTTGGAATTCTTGGTTCAACAACTGGCTCTTCCTGTTCTTGTTCATTTTCAAAAACAACTGCCGGACCTGAAGTGTAAGTGCTACTAGAAGTCATGTAATTGAGGGGTTCTCGATTTGTATGATTATTAGTATTCATATTATTAGTTGTATCATTATTTGTGTTATTATTTGTATTATTATTTGTATTAGTATTCCTATCATCGCTCCTAATAATATTTCTATTGATATTTGTATTATTATTTCTATTACTATTTCTATTATAAAACCTATTATAAATCCTACTTGTTGGTCTGTTATGAAGTGGTAAAATTGGATGATCATTGTTGTTATTCCTGTGAAGACCCAAGAAGTTTCTAGTGTTTATTGGTATATTGAAAATCAAATGACGAGCTCTTTGATCTCTTCTAATCCAAGCTCTAGGGACTTCCAAGACTGGCAAACTGGTAAGTGTGGTCAAAGTTGATTCATCATCTCCTTCAACCTTCTCAAATATTGAAGATTGTTTGGTGGAATCAGAATCATAAGAAGGTTCGTCAAAATTGTTGGAAATCAAATATGGTTTGAGACCTTCTCTAGTAAATGTCAGAAACTGTGAATCGGCAGTGACAAAACTGGAATTATCTTCAGTATGGTTAGTAGACATTATAAAGGTTTTAAACTAAGTAGTTTATGAAGTATATTTGTACTCTAGAAAAAGGAATGTCATTTCAAATATATTTTATAGACTTTATAAATTAGACTGTAAAATAAATATTTCCAGAGTTTTTTTCTTACAACGTAATAATAAACTAACGTTAATTAAAGATCAATAGTAGCTAGAAAGCAAATTTAAAAAATAAACCCTCCGAGAAGACCCAAAAAAACTAATAAAACACGAAAAATGCAAATCGCTTCACAACGAGACCCATGTGTATTTTGTGTTTCCTGTCTAGCATACTGTCCAATTACTCCTTGATTTGGCAATGGATGTGGAAAATATGGTATTGTAGTCAGGGCAGACACTTGTTTCTCATGATCAGCATCAAATAAGGATGATTTTCTGGTGGATTGTGAATGATAAGATAATGCAGTAAAATAGAGTTTTAATCCTTCTCTTGTAAATAAAGAAAATTCAGAATTTGTAGTCATGAAACTTGATTCATCACCTTGATTTTGACGAGGATTAAAATAAAGAACATCCAATGGGATATCCTGTTATACTGTTTGGTGACTCATGTTGAGATGTCTTTTAAATTCTATGATATAAGGTCAACAAAGAAAAAGTTAATTGGGTATTTACTAAATAATATACATTGAAACACTGTAAAATTGTCCAAAAAATTCAAGTTTTTACAAACACTGCAAAGTGCTCACAGTGTTGTATCCTTAAAAAACAAATTGCATTATAGTAACTACTAAAAGTATATCACATTAAATAATTATTTGCCGTTGCTTCACTAAATAAATAATAAAGGTTAGCAACTAGCATAAATAATCCGCAACAGACTAAGAATCTTAAAATCCAAACAACAACTGAGTTGGGAGTGAAACTGATTATTTTACATTTACATGTGTGACGTTTGAAAAAAGATTCTTCGGTGTTTGAGTTTTGAGAATAAGTTGAAGGTAATAAATTGGTGTTATATGGAGAATGAGAATAACTTGGTGGGGGAGCAACGGAAATTTCATCATATTTTGGTAATGGTTCTCCTTGATCCATTTGAAATAATACAGAACAACCAGAGCCACGAGGATTCACCGAAGCAAATGAGTTTGATGGTGTATGAAATAAATTATTGTCGTTATTGGAATTGAAATTAACCATGTTTCTGTATTTTATTGGAACGAGGTGATGAAAAATAAAGAAGAAAAAGAAAAAGAAAAAGAAGAAGAAGGAAATAACACAAGAAAATGAAAGTGTTTCGGGAAATATTTATCCTGGAGATAAAGTCTGGAAATGTGATTGATTTTCAAGTCTTGCCATGTGCAGCGGCCGGAAAGGTCAACCGAGGCATACATGGGCGGAATACCCCCAGAAAATTTCAAAATTTGAATATCGCTTATCGAGAAAGATTTTCAACAGATTTACCATAATAATTATAAAAGATTCCAATCATGTTGGATGTTTTAAACACTGTGACTCCTCCTTCTGATTTAAGAATCGCCTTATCGGGCATCACTGGTTCTATCAGGTAAGCAATTTCATGTTTTTCTTTTCTGCTGACAATTATCACCTCTCGATGACTAACTTATCAGTTTTGCATGTTGGATTGTTTTATTAATCCCCCAATTAATTGAGCAATGGAAACTTAAATCAGCCGCTGGATTATCTTTTGGGACCGTGTTGATTTGGGTTGGAGGAGATTTGTGTAATTTAATTGGAGCAGTTTGGGCCAAGTTATTACCACCGGTTATCTTATTAGCAGTTTGGTTTTTAATCATTGATGGTTCTTTATTGGTTTCTTATACTTACTACACTTATATTTTCCCTAAAAGACATAATAAATTGTTACATATCCGTATAAATGATGAAGAATCTGAAGAAGTAACCGTTACCGAAATCAGCAATTTATTACCAAATGAAAATCATTCCACCACTAGAAGAAATAGCGTTAAATCTAGAAGAGACTCTTTAACTTCTTTAGTGATTGCTTCTAATCATTGGTCAGTATTTAAGAAATACGTCTTACCAGTTTTATTTGTTTCCTTTGCCGGAGTCATTGGTTATTTATTCTCTTCTCCTGCTCCTTCCAGTCCGGATGGGGAATTACCAAGTATTCCAGATGATGCTCCATTGACTTTAGGTCCCCAAATTTTTGGGTATTTATCAGCTTCTTGTTATTTAGGTGCAAGAATTCCACAAATTTTTTATAACCATCAAAGAAAATCTTGTCATGGTTTAAGTTTATTATTTATTTTGTTTTCTACTTTTGGTAACATTACTTATTCTTTACAAATTTTATTTTTTAGAAATGATTGGGATTATGTGCTTTTAAATTTATCCTGGTTAATTGGTTCTTTAGGAGCGGTTTTTGAAGATGCAATTATTTATTTTCAGTTTATTATTTACAAGAATAATAATAATGAAAATGAATTTGTGGAAGTTATTGAAGAAGAAAATGAAGTTTGATTTATCAATAAATGTTATTATGTCAGTGTGGCAAAGAGAAAAAATAGGTTATTTACAAATGTTATCATAAACACAATATATATATCTAAACTCTATAAATGCAAATTAAACAACGGCTAATGGAATATCTTCATTGATCAAATCTTCTTGTGGTTCTTCGGTTTGTTCATTAAAATAATCATTAAGTTTAGTTTCAAATTCTTTCAAAATATTTAATTGACCATAAAAAATTTCATTACTTTTATTTAATAAGTTATTTTCTTGTACCAAATTGACTTCCTCACTAACTTCTTTTTTCAAATAAAAATTGTCCAATGACTCAAATTCATTTTTCAATAATTGTAAATTTCTTTCAACCAATTCATTTTTGAAAACGGGAGAATTTAAATATCCATAACTAATTAAAATTAATCCATAATAATTATTATAGTTGAAATTGAACGAACTTTTTGAGCAGTCAATATATTTTTTCAAAGAGAATTCATTAATACAATTAGTGAAAAAATTTGATGATAAAAATAATTCTAAAAATCGATTATCTTTCATTTGTAAAAATTTCAAAAACTCAAAACAATTGAATAATTTGGTTAAAATTTCATTACTATTGAAAGTTTTTGATTCATGATTCAAATTTAAAAATTCAAAAATTTTAATCAATCTTTCATTTGGTAATCGATTATTGATTCCAAACAAAGTCAAATAGTAAATTCCATCATTATTTAGTTTCTTGATTAAAAATTTCAGTTCATTAGTTAGTTCATTATTATCACCATTGAATTCAAAGAATTTTAAAATTTCTTTAGTTGAATTATTTTCAATTAAAAACTCAAAATAGTTACTAATAACCTTCACTAAATTATTGGATTCCTCAAGACCATTTGATTTTTTGACTAAACTTTGTAAAAATAAGTTAAATCTACTATTGATATCTGACTCATTACTACTATCTGATTGGATTAAATTCATTAATTTGGCAAAAATTAACTTGGAAGTCTCTAAATTAGAATCTTCAACTAGCTTGAAAACTAAGTTGACATAATATTGTTCCAATAAAAATTGGTTTTTGTTGTTATCAAAATTGATAACTTTGAATTTTGAAAATTGTTCAAATAATTCCATGGATTTTAGATATTTCCCATTATTGATCAACCCAAATAAATATAATAGAACAGTTTTTTCTAGATCTTGATAATTGTTTTGATTCTTTCGATGCTGGATTAATAATTCATCCAAAATCTTTGTGGCTGCATTGAATTCTTTCAATTCACATAGTGAAAAAAATAGAACTCCATAAATATTATATTGAAATTTTAATAAACTAGAATCAGTTTTTGAGTCTTCTTTATATTGATTATAAATACTTAACATGAATTTATAACCATTATTATTATTGAATTTTTTATTGATATTTTCGGTTAATGATATACTAACACCATATTTGATTAAGGCTGAATAATAAATTTCGGTTTTTTTGAATGAGCATTTCTTTAAAACTCCAAAGAACTTTTGTAAAGTTTCAACGTCCTTAAATCTGAAATCGTATATTGCTAAACCTGTTAACAACAGTTCATAGGTTTTTTGATCAAATTGATGAATTTTTGTAAAGTTTGAGGCCATAAAAATTTCTAAGCCTAATCTAAAATAATTTTCTCCATTATCAACTATTCTCTTATAAAACACGCCATCTTCTTCTAAGATTTCTTCAACTGATTCATTATTCAAATAAATGTTATAATTATTAAATGCTCCATCAAATAATCCATTCAATACAATTTCATATGTTTCATCATTTGGTATCAGTCTACCAGATGAAACTAAATCTGAGTAAACATTCAATAAAGTGGTTAACTTGTTTTCAACGCTTTGTCCACCACTTGGTTTTCTAATAGTTAAACTATATAAAACCACATTAATAATATCTAAAGGAATTTCTGCTTCATTTCTTTTTAAAGCTTGATAAAGTGGGTAAATTTCAATAGTTTTTTCATCAATGACACAATTCAAGATAACTTTGGCAATATTTCTAACGGTTGAATTAATTGGCAAATAATCTAAAGCGGCTTTTAATTTTTTGATATGATGTTGTTTCTTGATTGGATCATAAACAACTTGTTGACTAGTAGTTTTTTGAAGTTTTTTGGAAATTGAATCTTCTTGATGTTGATCATTCAAAATTAGAGAATTGAAAAGTTTTGAAGAGGTATCTGAATAGCTTCTATTTCTTTTCAAAATTCCATCCGAATTGCCGGCTATTGTGGCATAATTTCTTTTACCGCTAATAGTATATTTTAATAACTTTGAAGGAGATGGAGATATTGAATCTTCTGGCTGAAGTTTCTCTGTGTTTATTGATGTTGATGGAGGTTCAATAAATGAATTTGCAATTTTAACATTAACTCCTGAACCAGCAGCAGTAGAATTGTCATTATTTATGTTTAATCCAGTTAAAACCACATTATTATTATTATTATTGTTGTAGGCGAATTCAACTTTATTATTGAATGGAAGATGGTATTCTTCATCAACGGCATGATGATTATTATATCCATGGAATGCCAAACTAGTAGTATAAGGATCTATCAGTAGGGTGGAATAATAACTGAAAATACCATGACTGAAATTAGGGAACTGGTTATTATTATTCTGTGACGATGACTGTCTATTATAAGAAGTATTATTATTGGAGTTGGAATTGGTTCTGGGTTTTGGATTTGAAGTATTAGGAGTAAAAAGTTCGGGAGGGTGATGATTATTCACTACTAGTTGGGTATAATTTCTAAGATGATAGGACGAATCAAAAAAAGATGGGGCCTTTTTGGCCGTCCCCTTAGTGATATTGGAAAACATTTTCAGATTCATAGTGACCTAAAACTAAAAGAATATGGACAAAATGAAAAAATTAAGATCTATAGTTTTCGGTGAGAAATGGGAGGCAACGGGAGTGAGATGAAGAAACAGAGCAAAAAGGACTGGATGGGAGAGAAGGAAAGCAAGGGGAAAGAAATCTTTATCAGCTATGACAAACACAACAATATTTTGTTGTCTGAGCTATAAATCTTTTGAATATTCGGAGAGGAAAAGAAGAGAAAGTGCCTTGTTTTAATCTGAATTATCTAATATTTTCTTTTGTTTCCATCGGCGTAGTGCCCATGGGCTTGGAAAAAAGCGGGATTAAAATCTGCAGTGCTCTGATTGGCTAGAAAATGCTACTTATGAACCCGCAGTCTCTGATTGGCTGAGCCTTTATTTTTATTTGTTAGCCTTCTAATTTGTTGAATAGTTTATCCCAATAAATGGCTAATGAATATTTCGTGTTCCAATTCTTTGATTTTTGGACTTCAGTTGGAAGGTGTAGACACTGGGGGTTGAAATTCTTAAATCCGGGTGCAGATTCTCGCTAAAATAAAGTGCAATTCTCCCAGGAATCGTACTAGTGTACACTATAAAGTTATACATATTAAAAATTGTGCACAATTTGAATTTCAACATGATCTATAAATAAGCATCTTTTTAAATAACAGATAACTCAAAGATGCCTCTTTATGGCTAATGTTTTATCTCCCTGTAGTCTGTAATTATAACATTTCAAAATTACTTTATTATATTATATTTCAAATTATTATTGTAAATATGACTTTATAAAATCTTACGAAACATTTTAAACGTTCTTGAAGATTTCATTTAAATTCAAACTATGAAGATCAATTTTGCCAAAGAGTCTTTCGATTTGTTTATCATTGAAGTTTGTTTGTTGATTAATTAAGATTTTCTTTAAATTATTACTTTTAACCCAATCATGTTTCCCACAAATTAACTCATTATTTAAATTATTTTGAACTACTTTTCTTCTTTGAGGAGGACCGATTAGTTTTGACTTCTCATTTCTTTTAAATAAATTTGAATTCTTGAAAGTAGGTATCTTGGAAATTGAGTTTTTTGTAGAAATTCTTGAGTAACTATTTGATGAATAAAAACTATTACTAGTTGATGATAGTTTTTTAAAAGCTGATAATCTTTTATAAGCCGATAATCTTGATTTATGCTTTAGTTCAGTTACTGGATCGTCCTCATCATCCAACTTATTATTGTTCAATAACAGTTTTTCTGTTGATAAATTTTTGAAAGATTTGATTGGAGATCTAATTTTATTAATTTCGTTATTACTTAAAATTTTCATTTGATTGGTAGTATTGTCATTTTCATTTGAATTCACTTTTTTTGTTTTGATATTCTTCAGTTGATCTTTATTTTCACCTGTATCTTTAAAGACTTTAAATTTTTTCTTTGGCGTTGACTTTAGTAGTTCATAATTATCATTATGGAGAAAATTATACACTTCAATTCTTTCTTCAACATACTTAATTTCACTAATCGCTAGTTTGGAAAATTTCATTAAACTTAACACCACTTCTCTATTATTCATTTGTAAGTCATTGATTATCCAATTTGATGATCCAATAACTTTTTTCTCGAAATCTTTTTGAGTTTCTGGTAAGTTTAAAAACCAAAAATTATTCATTGTTACAATATTTTGAATTGGTTAAACTAAAGTTATAAATTAAATAAAAAAGTTTCATTAAAAATACATATAAAAACTATGAAAAAAAAAAAAAAAATTTTTAATTATTATGCCACAAAACCAAATCAACCAAAAAGTTGAATATCATCATTTGCAAGAATTTCTTTCTCAATTTCTTTTCTTTCATCAATTTCTTCTTCTTCAATATCTTCATTCATATTGATTTTTTGTCCTAATAACCCAGCAAAAAATTCATCAATTTGAAAATCATCCCATTTTTCTTTTCTAAAATTTGGCGCCATGTAATTCAAAATTGGTTCTTGCGGTTTGAAATTTAGTTTTCTTCCTTTACTTGCTTTTGTATCAACATTTTTCTTGAATTTATTGGTAATATTTGTTAACGTTAAGATGTTTTCTTCTTCATTATTGTTACTATTGACTTTTTTATCAATTAAATCACGTAATAAAACTCTATAAAAATCTTCATCATCAAAAATTTTCTCATCTTCTTGTAAAGCTTCTTGATTTCCCAAAGAGACAATATTTTTCCGATTCAATCTGGTTCTTTTCAATAATCTTTCTTTATTAGCCAAGTTATTTTCCACTTGAATCGCCGCAGTTTGATTAATCGTTTTGAATTTTGAGGCATTTAAAGCATTGGAACCAGAAGCTGAAGAAATTTTTTGAGACCATTTGGTTAAAACGGCATTTCTATAGATATTCAAGGTCTTATCAAAGGTTTGAGACTCTGATAAATATTCAGATAAGTTTCTTTTTTTATTGAGTTTCAAAAATTTTGAAGAATCTTGAGATTTGATGACTTTATCATGCTCAAATAATTTGTATCTTAATTCATGAATGGAATCTAATAAAGAATACAACGAAGATTCTGCCTTTTTAAAGTATTTTTCATTTCCTGGAAAATGAATCTTAATGGCTGATTCTTCGACTGGTAATTGATTATAAACATTCAAAGACTTTTGAAATTTGATTCTGGAATCCACAATTTGATCATATAAGGATTGTTGTTGAAGAACATAATAACCCTTTAAGCCATCGAGTTTTGAAGCATCAATAGCACGAGTGATATTTGTTTGTGATTCGTTATTAACTAAAGACTTGATTTTGTTTCTTTTATATTCATTGATTTCATTTGATTCAGCTTCCGGTTCAGAATCAAAATCTGATTCAGAATTTTCTGCACTCAAATCAGCACCAGGATCCGATTCATTTTCCTCTTCTTTATTTTCCTGTTCTTCTTCTGGTTCACCATAGCCCTCTGAGTTATCTTCACTATTGTCTTCATCCTCAATATTATTTTCTAAATCATTATTATTGTCAAACAATTCTTTTCGACTAACGTTACTCCCCTGATATTTCACACCATCCATTATTAATCCTTCATCTTTTCTAATATTACTTTTATCCATCTTAATATAATGCTGCTTTTTCAACTCTTCATCATCTTCTTCATCATTTGAACCACCATCTTCTTCATCATTATTAATCCTTTCACTATCTTCAATATCATAGTCAAAACTTTGGGGCTTAAGAAGGTCAGTAAGTTCTTGAGATACTGTTTTCTTTTTAACCATTCTATTTAATTATCAATATTTTCTATAATTTGTTTTAATCTTTAACAATTAACATTTTGAAATTTTTTTTCTAGAGTGAAAAAAAATCAGCAATGAGATCACGTGTAAGATAATTAAAAAACGGGTGTCTGCGAAGATGATAGCTATAATCCTAATTGATTTCTGTAAAATAATTCAATTTAGTTCATTAAAATGATATTCTCAGTGCCTCTTTTTTAAATGTAACTACAATATTGTTTTCTTGCAAAGTTCTCTCGGAAAGCACTGAATGTATAAACTTAGACTGCAATAGTTATAAAAATCTACAAAAATTAAAAGTACTGGCCATATAATTCAAAAAATATCAACAAGATAATAATATAAAATAAAAGTAAAATAATAAAATAAAATATAAAATATAAATATAAAAAAATAGTATACAAAAAAACTCACTCATTATTAACATCTAAACCCATTTTAAAATCTTCAAATTTGTTAAAATTAAATTGAATATAACTATTTCTATCCACGGTAATTTTTTTCTTAACAACTTTTTCTCCAATTTCCGAATTTCTTTTATTATTGATTTGTAATAAATCATCTACCAGATTATTGTAATGACTTGAACTTCTTGAATGATTAGTTGCAGGAATCAAATCTTGAGAATAAATACTTGAAGCAATAGATAAGGAACGATCATGGAAAGATTTTCTAGGAATGAGGGTATTATTGTTAGTTGAGATAACTGGTCTTTTCAAAGAAGCAAGAGAAAATTTAGAAGTTTTGTTATTATTAACTGATTCAGAATCTTCATTAATGAAAAATAACTCATTCTTAATATTTTCTACCTCTAAAAAGGCAATATTATTCAAATCGTTTTCTGACCTGGTTCTACCATAATTAATGAACAAATCATTAGTTGCAAGATTGTTTGAAGGTTTAACGAGGGCTTCTTCAGTAGTGAATGGACTAACATTGGGAAAACTAAATGATTCACTCAATTCATTTTCAACTGGTTTAAAGGTTAAATTTTTGATTGATTCTGAAGAATCATTATCATTGATTATTTCCACCGCAGGAAGTTCATCTTGAACTTCAGTTTTCTTGGTTGGTCCATCTGATTCAACCAGTTCATCAGTTGGTTCATCAATAAATTCGACTTTATCAAATGGTTCGATTGATCTCTTTTTGGTAGCAGCAAATGGAACGAGATAATCATTCAAATCCATTTTGTTCAAACTTTGATCAATTTGTTTGACCTCTTGGACTTCTTCAACCTGACCAATTTCCAGAACTTCTTCAATTTTATCAAATGGTTTGGTATCTGGTTCTAACTTTTGTTCCAAAGTTTCTTCTTCAGTAATTTGTTCAGATAACAAATCTAAAGTTTTATTGATATCACCATCTTTGTAAATTCCCAAAACTTCATCTTTTAGCCAAGATTGACGAATATAAACCGTTGATCTTCTTTTACTTGGAGATGAATTTTTACTATTGGAGTTCGATGGAGCTTTTGTAGTATTAAAAGAAATAGCGCTGAAGGTAGAATTGGTAGTGTTTTTTCTCGATCTTGTAGTTCTCAATTCTTTATTAATCGATATTGGTGAAGTTGAATTGGTTGATGATTCATTTTCTTCCATTTCTTCTTCGATTTCATCAATAACTTCTCTATCAAAATCAATTTCGAAACTATCTTTATTCTTATTTTCAAAACTTAAATGTTTCAAAACTGCAACCTCATTTTTTAATGATGATGAAACTTCTTCAGGAGAAAATCTGGTTAAGGATTTATCACTATCACTCGTCATCAAAGAGATTTGTGATCTATTATCAAAATTATTATTATTAGGTTTATTAAAAAATTTATTTTTATTACCAGGTAAATGTCTATTCAAAGATTTCTTCAAATTTTTGAAACTTCTTGATTTTTTAACTGTTGGTCTTAAATTCATTGAAGGTGGAGAAAAATCTTTGTTCAATAAGATTGGACTTTTTTTGATTTCTTCTTCAAGATTGTTAATCTTAATGGTTTGAGTTGAATCTTCACTATGAGTTGGTGATGATGGGTTACCATAATTTGGAGCATCAAATTTAGAAGAATTCAAAAACTTATCATGTTTCAAAATGTTGGTAAATTGAGGAGCATTGGTATTGTTTTTATGAAGATTAAGACTTGATAAACTTGATGATGGAGACAATAAGGATTTGTTATTGCTATTATTGATTTCAGAAGTAAAAGGATCTGCAAATTCAGCAATATTTAAAGAAGATGGTGAATTTGAAGTATTTGTGGTATTGATATTGGTATTGGTATTGATGCTATTAAAATATGGGTTTTGAATTTTATCATTTTCATTTTCTGGAATAATTGAGTTGATTTTTAAATTATTTTTATTATTGATATTATTATTCAAAACTAAATCTGAGCTATTGGTAGTTGAAAAAGACCCAGAAGATGATGGAATATTGGTCTTCTTATTATTATCAAAGATCATTGAACTAATAGAATTGGTAGTTAAAGAAGTTCTACTGTTGATCGAAGAATTATTCTTTTGAATATTAGTGGAATTATTGATATTTGAAGGTTGATATCTCAAAATTGGAGAGGAAGTGGTGACGGTGGTATTAGTTTCATCATAAAAATCTTTATCATTGGTAAATAAAGAAGTTGTAATAGAATCAGGACTCTTTGCATTAATGTTGTTATGTAAATGAGCATTTTCAAGAGACATTTTTGGTTCATCAGAATTAATATCCCCATTTTCATGTTCATTACTGGTGGTATCCATATGATATAAATGTTTGAAGTTTTGAGGAGTCCCAATGGCCAATTTACTAGAATTAGATCTTGATAAAATTGAAGATTTTTTAAACAACAAGGAAGTTTTGTGTTTTAAAGTGCTCTCTCTTTTGTTGGTGGGCTCTGGGTCTGAAGTTGGAGAAGTCAATGGAGTGGAGATGTTGTCATAGCTGTTGGAGTAAACTTGATGTTTATTGTTGTTGTCGTTGATGTTGTTGATGTTGTTGGTATTACTGTTGATGATGATGTTGTTGTTGATGTTGACGTTGTTGATGATGTTGTTGTTGTTCAATACAGGAGAAGTGTGCTTCTTCTTAAATTTTGTAGCCAACATTGTTGCTTCTTTGTTGACAGTTGAGATATAAGGAACGGAGGAAGATTTGAGGAACGGAATGAAAAGAAGGATAAAGAAGGATAAAGAAGGATAAATGAGTGTGATTAATCTTAATAGAGAAGAAGCAAGAGAAGAATTTTCAGTTAAAGATTGAATATTTTGTGGTGAATTAATGAAATAATAAATTGATCGGCGGTCTGCTTTGCGCTTTGTCTTTATAATTCTACACATTTTTGCGTGTCGTTTCGATCCGATTTGTCAAAAATTGCACCAAAAACCTGAAAACGTAAAGGAATTTTCCAGTGGGAAACGGTCTCAGATCTTAATTCACAGTCTGATTTTAAAGATTTTGAACCAAAGTTAGGTCACAGATCGCAATTTGGTTCAATACCCGGAGATGTGCTCAAAACAAATTCCCAGTTGCTTTGTTCTTGTAAATAGGCAGCACTGCTTTTAAAATAACCCATCTCGCTTACAAGAATCCATCAACCTTCAAAAATTGTCCCTTCTTACTCTTTTCATCCTTTAATTACTTTGGATCTCTGTCGACGTGCAATTAATTTCTTATCGATTCACAGATCAAGCCTTTAATGGAGCTAATCCTTGTCAATGAACAAAAATTTCCCTCCTTTTCCCTCCCTTAAAGGGACGTTTTCCCTCCTTAAAATTCTGCCCCTTTCTTGGGGGCTGCTGACCGTTTATATTTCATTCACGTTATCTGTCACATGATACTACAGCTTTTAATTTTGCAACATTTGAAATGTTCAATATTACAATCAAGTAAACCAAATCTATAACATCTATAAAACTCTAAAATCATTTACTCGTTCTTCTCCCTAGTATCCACAATCAAAGTAACTGGTCCATCATTAATCAATTCTACTTTCATCATGGCTCCAAATTCTCCATCTTTAACATTATCTTTCCCAACCTCATTTTCTAATAAACTCAAAAAATATTTATAAATGTCAATTGCCAAGCCCCCATTCATAGCATTATGAAAGTCTGGTTTTGTTCCTTTGACAGTCTTCGCCATCAATGTAAATTGACTAACCGATAAGATTTCTCCTTTAATATCTTTAATTGATTTTTTCCAAAATTTATCATTTTCATCTTCAAAGATTCGCAAATTAACAATTTTTTTACATAATTTATCCGCATCTTCTTTATTGTCATTATTACCAATACCAATCAAAATCATTAATCCTTTTTGAATCCTATACATCTTTAGTTAATAATGTATATTGACAACAACAATTTCAACTAAACTTCACATACGAAGAAATGGTTTGTTTCTCCACTGTTACGGAAGCAGAAGTGACTTTTTGGATAACAGCTCTCATTATTGTAGTAATTATTTTAGTAGATGAAGAACAAGTTTTATTCACTTTGAACAACCAAATTTGATTTGAAACTTAACATCCTAACATTCAATACACCTTTACACCACTAAGACAACATAAAAAGTATTAATTAAACTATTTGGTAATGTGATACTCAAAGGAAAGCATAATTATGACCGTTTCGTTACAATAAGTAGCCAACTTTCAGATCTTCAAGTTTAAGAGTAAATTTGGGAAAGTCGACACTAAAACTCAAATTCACGTGCCCTTCATTTTCAACTCTTCAAAATTTCTGCAAAAAAAAAATTTTTTAATTTTTTTAAGCAAAACTTGAAACATTTTTTAACAATATACTTAACAAAATTATAATGTCTACTGTTATTGGGATTAATTTTGGGAACTCTAGCTCTTCTATTGCCGTTGCAACTACTGACGGTAAAGCCGATCTTATTGCTAATCAAGATGGGGAAAGATCTATTCCAACTGCTTTATCTTATGTTGGAGAAGATGAATATCATGGAGGACAAGCTACTGCTCAATTATTAAGAAATCCAACAAATACTATTATTGGGTTCAGAGATTATTTAGGTGTTCCATTTGAAAAAATCGATCCAACTAATGCTGGAGCTGGGGCCAAACCCATTAATTTGAATAATAAAGTCGGTTACAAAATTCAAAGATCTAAAGGTGAAGAAACCATTAGTATTGATGAAGTAGTTATCAGACATTTAAAACAATTGAAACTTTCTGCTGAAGATTTTATTGGTTCAAAAATCGACGGGGTGGTTATTGGTATTCCAACTAATTTTACCGAAGAACAACAAGAGGCATTAATCAAGTGTAGTGAAAGTGCTGGAATGAAAGTCTTACAATTAATTAAGGAACCAAGTGCTGCTTTGTTAGCTCATACTGTTAATTTCAATGAGTTAAACAAAGATAAATTATATGTGGTTGCTGACTTTGGAGGAGTTAGATCAGATGCCGCAATTATTTCAGTTAGAGGAGGGATTTTCACAATTTTAGAAACCAGTCATGATTATGAATTAGGTGGTAGCAAAATTGATGAAGCCTTAATGGATTATTTTGCCAAAGAGTTTGAAAAAAAATACAAGTGTAATGCTAAAAATAATCATAAATCTTTAACAAAATTAGAACAAGCTACTATTGTTACTAAAAAAACCTTATCGAATGTTCAAACTTCTACCATTTCCATTGATTCTTTAAATGACGGTTACGATTTCCATTCTTCCATTAATAGATTACGTTTCGATTTAACTGCTAGAAATGTTTTCAATCAAATGAATTCTTTTGTTGAAAATATCATCAAAAAAGCCGGATTTGATCCATTAGATATTGACGAAGTTCTATTAGTAGGTGGTACTTCATACATTCCAAAAGTTCATTCAAATTTACAAACAATTTTCCCAGAAAGTGTTAGTATTATTTCACCTCAATCATCAAAAAACATTGATCCAACTGATTTGATTGCTAGAGGTGCTGCTTTACAAGCTAACTTAATTGATTCTTTAATCACTGAAGAAGAATTAAAATTTGATGAAACTTTAAATCCAGTGGTTATTAATACTCCTCATTTAGCTAAAGCTTTAGGGATTCTTGATGCTTCTGGTAAGTTTATTCAAATTTTAAGATCAGAAACTGCTACCCCAATTAGAAAATCTTTAAAAATAAATGCCCCAAAAGGCAGTGTTTTAATTAGCATTTACGAAGCTGATAGAGATATTAAAGAAACTACTGTTGAACCGATTAAAAAAGATGAACCAAAAGATGAAGACGATGAAGAATCTGATTGGTCCGATGAAGATGATGAACCAGAAATCCTTAGAGAAAAAGTTTTTGTTCCAAAGACAAAAATTGCTGATTTAGTTTTAGAGAATTCTGAAGATGGTTTAGTAGAAGTTGTTATTGACATAAATAAAAACAATCAATTGACCATCTTCGCTAAAGAAGATAAAGAAGATGGCAAAGTTGTTAAAATCTCCGTTTAATATTACAAGTAGTTAATACATTGATTATTCATTTAAATTTTCATTGTAAGTAATTGATTTTTAAGTTTTAATAAATCAATTTGTAGAAAAATTAATTCTTTATAAATTGTTTGTAATTCGATTAATTGTTTTTTATTTTTGAATCCTCCTCCGAACATTAAAATGGGATTTTTTTTTATCAATTCTTTCTTTCGTTTGGTTATTAATTCTGTGATATTACTATCAATGTTATTATTTTTTCGATTTATTAAGGTGGCATCATTTTTCAATGATTTCTTGAAACTTTTTTCAGTGAATTCTAAACCGTCTGTTAACTCTCCATCTTTAAAAGTTAATAAACTATCACGATCTCGATAATCATAATTTGATTTATTTAATCTATCATTATTACTCAAACTACAATTTAATTTTGATAACTTCCAATAAAACTCTGCGGATTTCCCATTAATTTGCAATGTCAATTGATAAACTTGATCCTGAGTCTGAAAATACTCGCTGATATAATCACAATGTGGCAAAATCGACATTTTTTCTCCATTCAATTTGATTAATTAGATCAGTTCGCAATAATTACAAAGTTTCAAAAAAAAAAGTATCGGATCTATCTGGATCATGTGCCCTAAATTAAGAAGATGTTGAAGCTGACTTACAGCAAATAGCTCATTTGTCCATCTTCCTTCTTCCATTTCCTCAGCTCAAATGAATCGAGAAGAATACCTTGATCGAACCATATTCAAAGTGGAGGATGTTCTGGTTTTCCCCATCCCGCCACCCAGAAAGGAAGATGGGTTTAAACATAATATTTCTTATTGGAATCTTGATTCCAAACCATTATGGAAAGGGAATTTGGAAATTCACGAACTAGAAAAAACAGAAAATGTCAATCCTTTTCAAGTCAAGCTGGTCAGGGAGATCTTCAGTTTGGAAGTGATATTGGTGGATAAAAATCAGAATGTCTTTGCTCAAATTCCCAGAGTCAACTCTTTAAATTTGCAAGAATCTAACATTATCCCAACAGATTCCTCAAAAGTGTATGCGATTTTCCCAGAAGTGGATAATGATCTTGATCTTGAGATTGGGAGCGTCAAACAGGGAAGAAGTCTGCACATCAATGATGCCAATTCACCCATAAAAAGGATCGCCTTGGGTTTGAAATTTCAAAGTTCTTTCGATGCTAGTAATTTTAATCTATATTTAAAGCAATTCGATAAAGATTATAAGATCTATGAAGAAAGTTTCTTAGAAGATTTACAAATCCAAAAAGAAGAAAATAATAATGCTAAAGAAATCAAAATTATTAATCAAGACATCAATGATTTAAATGATCAATTTTATGAAATCAATATGAATGACGATACCTATCAAACATCGCAGGATCGAGAGTTTGCTAATAAAATCCAGGAAGATGAAGAAGAAGAAGAAGAAGAAGAAGAAAAAGATGATGATGATGATGACTTTGGAGATTTTACAGAAATAAGTTGATACTTTTATAACTTTTCATCATTTAATTCTACATCAACTCCATAATCATTCAAAGATTCTCCCATATCATTGACCCAATCTTTCGGCAAAACATCTCTTCTTCCTTTATAAATAATTGTTTCTCCTTCTTCTTCAAAATTTCCTTGATTCCCTCCATCTGGTGGCCAAGGCAAACTTAATTGATCTTCACTCAATAAATCTGTTATTTCAAAATTAATTCCAT
This sequence comes from Saccharomycopsis sp. FM-2023a, assembly GCA_037355385.1. Taxonomy (NCBI): domain Eukaryota; kingdom Fungi; phylum Ascomycota; class Saccharomycetes; order Ascoideales; family Saccharomycopsidaceae; genus Saccharomycopsis; species Saccharomycopsis sp. FM-2023a. Next base: position 18,272 of record JBAKFZ010000057.1, read on the forward strand.
CACCTAAAGGTCCTGCCCAAGGTAATAACCAAAACCAAGGATAGTTCAATTGATCGGATAAATTTTTGAGAAACCCAATATCATATGGAAATACTATATCATCAATACTAAATAAAAAGTGATCAGAATTCTTTGTATTTTTATAATGAAAATATTCAATTGATCTGATACTTTTCAACATTGGCATCTTGACACCATGTAACTTTGAATAATTTTCTCTAATTCTGTTCCAAAATCTTTCACTAGTAATTTGCGATTCTATTCTTTCCCATTCCCAAGTTTCAATTTGTGAAAAACCAGAAACTATATGAATCACACACTTTAAAAATAATAACCCCACAGATAAAAATACAAAGCCATCTAAAATAATATTCAAAATTAAGAACACCAATTCGTTTGTATCAAACATATAAGCGGGATAATTTCTTTCATCCCATAACTGCGCTCCTCTCATGATTAATTCTGTAAAAACCCAACCAGTAACGAACTCTACCCACACCAAAAATCTCATGAAATGAGGCATATTCTTGTATCCCACACAATTAGCGGTCCAAGGACAATGATGATCCATTTTCAAGATACATTTTTTGCAAGTTTTGCAATGATGACTTCTTTCTGGTTTAAAAGCCTCACATTTTTTGCACCATCGTTTCCATTGTTTGAGATCTGGTTGGTAATCTTTAGGAGCGGTTCCCGGATCAGAGTAAATGGCAATGTAATAAGAAGTCCAGATCATTGCAATGGATAATTCAAAATAAATTTGCTTTTTAACAGAGAAATAATGTTGAAAAATAAAATAGTGGCAACTATGGCCAATGAATTCGATTAAAAAACAAGGGATCTTCAATGTTAGAAAAGGTTTTCAGAGCAACAAAGTAAAGTACATACAATAATTCCCAAGGAAGGGTGAGGTAGCCTTACTCCCATGGTGGAGCTGGTGATTTGTTGGTGTTTCAAGAGATTTGGTCAAATCAACTTTTGACTTTGAAAAATTATCTGCGATCGCTCTCTATCTACAAAATTAAGCTGTCCCACCAATTATAAAGCCAGGTTCGAATGACTTTGATCGACTATCGACCTTTGAATTGTTGGAAATTGTGGTTTACACCAGTTTATAGAAAATTATGAAGAAACTTCAATAATAGTCGATAAACCCAATAACTACAATCAATTATAATGTGAATTAATTTAATAAGAAATATGCAATGAGTAACAATTTTTTTGTAATGATATAATAAAACAGAAGAATAAACAGAAACCCCCAACAAAAAGCTGAACCAATATTTACAAACGTCTAATGCTAGGAAATAACTCTGAAACCTTCTTTAACGATTGGATTTGAATTTTGTAAAGATCCTTCTTTATGAGATTTTAATTTCGAAGCTTTAACTTCTTCAGGGAATTTCATGTTATTGACCTCATAATATAGAGAAATACAACTCAGAGTTGACCAATTATAATCATATTCTGGAGCACAATCACAATCCAACTTTTCTCTGACTTCGTTATTACGTGGACATTGACCATTAGGATTATGATAATAACCTGTGTTATCCACATAATGGATTTGATCTTTATTTAACAATAAAGAGACTGCCATGGTATGAATTGGAGCATCACCCCAACGTTCATAATAAATGCCACCTGAATAATCAACCCATTGGAAAAAATCTTCAAAGGTTTCACTTCTGAACCAATCCATATTACCGACTTCAAAGTTACTCCAGAAATGACACATATTGAAACTCTCTCCTTCATCATCAGTTAAGAATTCAAAATTATTATCAGGGGCCACATTATGAGGGTATAGAGTAGTGAAGTTTTTAACCACATCCCATAAACTCAACACTGTTGTATGAATTTCAAATGGAGCCATTGTAAAAGCATAAATTTTATCATGGTCGTCCATATATTTGAACAAATCATAGTCAATGTTACAATTGAACTGAATATCTGGTTCCACTCTCCAATAATATTTATACTTTTTCATTTCTTCCAACTTGAAGAAAAATCCAGAATTGAATCGACACATGTGACGATAAGATTCTGAATCACCGTATTTGATCTTATCTTTTTCCATTTGGTCTCTAACATCGGCTGCTAAATCTTGATCAATCCAACTTGGGTATTCCCAATATTTGGTAGGAATCTTCACAAAAAAGGAATTACCCGATACTTTTTCCAGGACTAATTGTTGAAATTCAGAAGTAAATTCTTGATCATTAGCAAACACCCAATCATAATGATAATTTTTATTAAATCTCATTTCCACACTTTCAACCGCAGTTAAAATTCCTTGTAAATCATCATTTCTGGCTAAAGAGAAAAAAGTGGCATTAATTCGTTCATAATCAAAACTTTTCAACTCTTGAACTTCTTCTTCAGACACCACCTCTTCTTCAGTGATTTCTTGTGGTACACTGGTGATATTATTTTCTGATGATTTTTGAAGTAGATAACTTAAGTTTAAAACCACCAATAATAATCCCAACAAAATCATCCATATTCTCCGTCGCAAAAAAAAATGCTTCTTTTTCGGTTTGACTTTAAATCTTGAAGGTTTATTTACACTGCCCATTTTTTTCAACTATTAATGAAATTCTAAAGACTTTTAAAGATCAAGATTTGACAATTTTTGTTTCTTTTTAAAAATGAGCACGTGAAAGGTCACGTGTACAATTTAAACTGTTTTGGTACCTAATTTGAAAGATTTATAGTGCTAATCCGTTGTTTTGAGAGCAATGATTAGAAATAAAAGGTGATTGGAATTTATAAAAGACTCGCTTATGATTGGCAGAATTCAAAAAATGTCAAAAAAGAAATGTCAACAAATCTGGGCTCGTGACCTGGTTTTGTTTACATTTCAAGATTTTGACTGAAATCATCATTTAATAAACATTAAACATTAAAACATCGAATGTCAAAAGAAAGGCTTCAGAAAAAGGGAAGAAAGAAAGGCTCAGTGGAGCAATTCATTGGCACAAACCAAATTCTTATAAAACCAGGACTATCACAACTTCGTTATATGATCTTAGCTGAAGGATTACTGATTCCTGAAGGATACGATACATGCCCCTATAGATGCTATGTTTGGTCAATTTTATTGAGGCTGCTGCCCATTAATACCAGTTTTTACCTCGAGTTAATGAATAAAGGTCCACCAAATTCATATTCAAAAATAAGAAATGATACGTTTAGAACGTTAGCCAAAGATGAATTATTCAATAAAAAAGTTTCTGAAGATTCATTAGTCAGAATTTTATCTGCTTTTGCTTGGACTCAGGAATCGAACATCAATAATGATAAATTATCTTCTTATGTCCAAGGAATGAACATTTTAGCTGCTCCATTTTTATTCATATCCAAAAGTGAACCTGAAGCCTTCTCCATGTTTTATACCTTATTAACAAAACATATTCCTTTATATGTTACTCCAACTTTAGATGGAGTTTATACTGGAGCAAATTTGGTGGATATATTGTTGAAAATTGTTGATCCAAAGCTTCATCATTGGCTAAATTCCAAACTTCTAAAACCAGAGATGTATGCTTTTCCTCTGGTGTTAACATTATCCACCTGTACTCCTCCATTGAATGAAGTGTTGTTACTTTGGGATTTCTTGTTCTCCTATGGCTGTCATATGAATATCTTGCTAGTGGTGGCTCAATTGGTATTAATGAGAAATGAATTATTAGAACTGAAGAGTCCAATGTCATTATTGAGAAATTTCCCAAAGATAAAAGCTAATGAAATCATAAAATTATCAATCAGCTTTGTGACAAAATTACCAGAAAATATTTATGATTTATTAGTTAGACATCCTTTTGATCCGAATGTTAAAATTGAATTGCAAAATTTGAAACATTAATCAATAAAGGTTAACGTGTTATTTGAAAGTAAGTGGCTCATACATTATGTAGAGAGTGACTTGTGGACTCTGTGAAAATATCTTTGGTATATTTGAATCTATTGGATTGCAAAGTTTTTGGGCAACTTTTAATAATTACAACGCATGTTTTCAATCAATTTGGATGATAAGTTCAAAGGATTAGATTTAGGTAATGCTAATTTTCGATTCATAGTAGGCAAAGAATTCGGAATTTTGTAACGTTCCAATATATGTCAATTCTTGTATATATATATAGCTAAGTCACTCTGAAAAAAATTAAAAGATCAATTCCTTCACAAGTAATGTTCAAAATAGTTTCTTGAAAGTTATGCATGTTGAAAATTTTGGCCCCGGGTAATACGATGGCCCACGGGCTGCCAGGAAAAAAAAATTTTTTCTCAAAAAAGAAGTTGTGTGAAAAATTTCACATTTTGAAAACAATTTTTTTCTCTTTAGATTCAAACCTCAAACCTATAATAACCCATGGCTTTTGTGTTGACTGAAACCGCTGCCGGTTATGCTTTATTGAAAGCTTCCGACAAGAAGATTTACAAAAGTACCTCTTTATTAACTGATTTAGATTCTACTGATAAAGTTACATCCCAATTCAAAATTGCAGCTTTTTCAAAATTCAGCTCTGCTGCTAATGCTTTAGAAGAAGCCAACTCTGTTATTGAAGGGAAAGCCAGTTCTCAATTAAAGAAATTGTTGGAAGAATCTAAAACTGATAAAAAGGCCACTCTTATTGTTTCTGATACTAAATTAGCCAACTCAATTAATAAATTAGGATTAAACTATTCTATTGTTTCTGATGCTGCCACTTTAGATATTCATAGAATCATTAAAGAACATTTACCTGAATTGTTACCAGGGATTACTGATTCTGATATTTCTAAGATGTCTCTTGGTTTAGCTCATTCTATTGGTCGTCATAAGTTAAAGTTTTCTGCTGATAAAGTTGATACGATGATTATTCAAGCTATTGCTTTATTAGATGATTTAGATAAAGAATTAAATCAATATGCCATGAGATGTAAAGAATGGTACGGTTGGCATTTTCCAGAATTAGCTAAAATTGTTACTGATTCTGTTGCCTTTGCTAGAATTATTTTAACTATGGGAATTAGATCAAATGCTGCAGAAACTGATTTTAGTGAAATTTTACCGGAGGAAATCGAAACCAAAGTTAAAGCTGCTGCTGAAATTTCTATGGGTACTGAAATCACTGATGTCGATCTAGAAAATATTCAAGCTTTAGCTACTCAAATTGTTGAATTTGCTGCTTATAGAGAACATTTATCCAATTATTTAACTTCTAGAATGAAAGCCATTGCTCCAAATTTAACTGCTTTAGTTGGTGAATTAGTTGGTGCTAGATTAATTGCTCATTCTGGTTCTTTGATTTCTTTAGCCAAAGCTCCAGCTTCAACTATTCAAATTTTGGGTTCCGAAAAAGCTTTATTCAGAGCTTTAAAAACTAAACATGATACTCCAAAATATGGTTTGATTTATCATGCTTCATTAGTTGGTCAAGCCAATGGTAAAAATAAAGGGAAAATTGCTAGAGTTTTGGCTGCAAAAGCAGCTGTGGCTCTTAGATATGATGCTTTAGCTGAAGATCGTGATGATAGTGGAGACATTGGCTTCAAAGTTAGAGCCGTTGTGGAGAACAGATTAAGTGCTTTAGAAGGTAAAGATTTAAGAACTACTAGTAAAATCCAACGTGATGATGCCAAAGTTGAAGTTAAGGAAGCTAAAAGTTATAACGCTGATGCTGACACAGTCGATGCTACAACCATAGATTCAGATGATGAAGACTCAGATGATGATGAGGAAGAAGAAGAAGAAAAATCAAAGAAAGATAAAAAACGTAAATTAGATGATGACGAAGATGACAAAAAATCCAAAAAGTCCAAAAAGGAGAAGAAAGAAAAGAAGGACAAAAAGGATAAGAAAGAAAAAAAAGAAAAAAAGAAAGATAAAAAAGATAAAAAAGATAAAAAAGAAAAAAAAGAAAAAAAAAGTAAGAAATGATTACAATTTCCCTAAAACCTGTTTATTATATTTTATTTCCATTATTCTTTTAAAACCAATTTTTCCCAAATTTTTATTATGATTTATTTTTATTACTATTATTATTAATGCATTGTTTACTTTATAAAGTGTGTATTTTTATTGTCAAATATACCATTAATTTTGGTACTTATCATTCGTTTTTTTATTTTTTACATTTATAAATATTAGCACTTTGTGGAATTTTAATTATTTTTATATTATAAATTAATTGTAGAAATTTACAAATTATGAGAACAGTACAGATTCATTTATATTACACAATTAAAATAATTCCATTTCGAAATCATACTCATCAAAATAAGTAGCTAGGACGGTTCTTTCAAAGTACTTCATTCCATTAAGTCTTTCACAACAGTCAATACAATCATCAATTGATTTGAACTTAACAAAGAATTTCCCGAAACCTTTCAATTTCCCAATTGAATGAAGCTTTTCATTCATATTAATAGGATTTTGTAGGGATGGGGTTATAATTTTTTCAAATGGAACAATAGTAGAAATTTTTTTCTCCAAATCATATTTAATTTCTTTGATTTCTTCAATTAAAAGTTTTTGATCGTTCAAACTTAATAATTCATCATAATCAACAAGATTTAAAAGTTGCAAAATTTTTGTCGGAGTTCTTTCCCTAACATTTTTTCCATGAACTGCATCAATTAAACTATGATAATTCACGACAATTGAACTAGAGATTCCAGCACAGGATCGATAGCATATTAGTTTTTGGGTGTCAATGGTTAAATTATTATTAATTTTATCAATAATGGAATGCGTCTTCAGTGAATCTTTTAGTTCTGCAAAAGCAATTCCTTTAGAAATTTCATTTTTATCGTATAAAATATTTAAAAACTTGAATTCTTCTCCAATTTGTTCCAGTAAATGTTTTTCGTCCAAATTGATTGGAATGTTAGTGATAGTTACTTTGTTGAAAGAATCTTCTAAGAACGGATATTTTAAAACTTCTTCATCTCTTTTATGATTTAAGTTAGGAATAATATATTCATGAGGACGACTCAAATTAAGAACGGTTCCATCTGGTAATGAGAACCCTAATAAAGAATGGGCCACGGTAGCAATTTTATAGTTGAAAAATTCTAATATTAAAGAATTTTGAATGAATTTATGAGATTTAATTGGATCATCAATTTTTTCGAAAATTTTTAAAGATGATAAAAAGGAATTAACAAATTGCACAATAGATTCTTCATTTTCTAGAAGAACATTGTTAACAATAACAACTTTGGCATTAAAAGAATCTTTTGGATCAATTCTGGTATTTTCATCTAAAATTTCTTTATGATTTTGATTTTTAATAAGTTCTTCAAACTTACTGGAATCCATATTCTTTCGAGCTGGACCAGGTAATGGAAACAACCCTAGCAATTTAGCTTTCTCAGCCGTGATACCCTCAAGTCCTTTAGGAATTACGTCCCATTTAGTATAACTGGATCTATCAATTTTGTCAATAGAAACCACTTTTTGTAATTCTTCATCAGTGTATCTGGTCTTATGTTCAAAATAATCCTCATGCTCATGATCTTCATTCCCACCATGTCTATCATATCGGTCTCGATTGTATCGTCGATTATTGCTTTCTCTAAAACCATCCCTAGAGTCTCGTTCTCTTCCTCTGCCATAACTTCTCTTATTGTAGCGATCAGGGCCCCTGGAGTCTCTCGTTTCTCCTCTGTAAGAGTCCCTGTGGCCTTGTGACTGCGACATATTTCTGTTATACTGGTCTCTGGGCGTGCTCATGGCGATTTTCGAGAAAAGATGGACTATTCAATTAGTTTTTGTTGCTTGCCTTCAGATTTTTTTTATTCAATTAATTTTGTGCAGACGTAAATTTTCATTGCAAATCTGGGGGGATTTGAGAGCTGCTGGGCCATCTCCTTGGCTTTTTCTGGACTTTTCTTTAATAAACTACTGTTTTGAATGACAAGTTTTCTTTTTATATTCAATAGCAATTTTGCCTCTATCTGTGGCATTGTAGGCGAGGCTCTAGAACATTCTGTGGTATTCCCAGCAGAAGCCAACCACTTTTTTCAACCAAATTGCGCAAACCGCAAACCGCACACTCTGTCAATATCAAAAAGCAAATCCATCTTCCCTCATGAGACTTCAGATGATCATCTCCAGTCTCTTCTTGTTACTAACGGCCGTACAGGCTGCTTTGTTAGGCATTGACTACGGCCAGGACTTCTTGAAATCCACTTTGATCGCCCCTGGGATCCCCTTTGAAATTGTCTTGACCTTGGAAACCAAGCGAAAAGAACCAGTAGGGCTCGCCATGAAACCCATAGCGGACTCTGTCGGGGAGTTCGAACGGTTCTATGGGGCTGCTTCGTCTGCCGTTTGCTCTAGATTTCCGGAGACTTGTGTCAGTGGATTGAAGAGTTTGTTAGGTCAATCTTTCACCAACCAATCTTTAATTGATTCATACAACGAAATACACCCCGGAGCCTCTACTTTGATGAACAAAAAAAGAACTACTATTGACTACAAGCTCTCTGACGATGCAGTTTTCCAAATTGAAGAATTAAACGCTATGATCTTGTCCCATGTTAAAGATCGTGCTCAAAAGATGTTAAAACAAGAAACTGGAAGTGATTATTTAAACAGTGTTGTCTTGACTGTTCCGGCTTATTTCACCACTGCCCAAAGAAACGCTTTGATTAACTCAGCTAAAGTGGCTGGCTTCATAAACGTTCAGTTGATCGATGATGGCGTCGCGGTGGCTGTCAATTATGCATCTGGTAATATCAGATTTGATAATTCCAGAAAAACCCAAACTCATTTGATTTATGACTTGGGGGCCAGTGGTATTAGAGCCACCTTGTTGGACTTTACCAAAAACAGTGGCAATTCAGCAATTGAGATCAATGTCAAATCTTATAGTGCTGATCAAGGATTAGGCGGAGAATACTTCACCAAAATTATATTTGATATTTTAAAAAACAAATTCCTTGATAAGAACCCCAAAATCAAGGCCAAAGATTTTAATAGTAATAAGAAATCAATGGTTAGATTATGGCAATCTGCTGAAAAGACAAAACTAATTTTAAGTGCCAATAATGAAGCATCAGCTTCCATTGAATCATTATATGATGGAATTGATTTTCGTGGTTTAGTTACTAGACAAGAATATGAAGATGTTGTTAGTCAATTTCAAACTAGAATCACTCAACCAATTATTAATGCTTTACATGAAGGAGGAATTAAAATTACTGACCTTGACTCAATTCTTTTATTTGGAGGATCAACAAGAACTCCTATTGTTCAGAAATTTTTGACTGCCTTAACCGACAAAGAAGATTTGCTTTCTAAAAATGTTAATGCCGATGAAGCAGCTGTTCAAGGAGCAACTTTACAAGGAGTCATATTGTCAAAAATGTTTAGAGCTAAAGATATTAAAGTTAATGAATTTTCTCTTCGTGAATATTCTGTGGAATTCATCATTGATGGAAACGAAGATTCTGTTAAAACTAAAATTATCAATAAAGGTGATAAAGTTGGAGAAGTGGTTTCAATTCCATTAAACGATTTGAAGAATTCTGAAAAAGATTTCAATATAAATTTATATGAAGAAGATGAATTAATCGAAACTTCCAGATTCAAAAACGTTAAATCTGACATTAAAAAAGCAGTTGATAGACTTTCCAAAACTTTTGATCTTGAAAAATGTAAACAATCGTCAGGATTAAATTTTGAAGCATTTTTTTACTTGAGTGATGATAAATTATTTCAAATTAAAAATGTTACCGCTTCTTGTGATGGCGATGCAAACAAAGGATTTTTCCAAAATATCTTGGATAAAGGTGCAATTGAAGAAGACGATGACTCTAAAAACACAACTAATACTAATTCAACTGCTTCTCTTAAATCATCTATTAAAAAATCTAAAAAATTACATGCTGCTATCACTTCAACAAAAGAATATAATGGAATTAGACCATTATCATCAATCCAAAGAGATGTTTCCCAAAGAAAATTAAGAGATTTATCAGTTAAGGACCATATTAGAGCTCAAAAAACTGAATTAATGAATACTTTAGAAAGTGAGCTTTATTCACTTAGAAATAACATTTACGATATTATCGATGAAATTGAAGAAGGTAGTTCAAAGAAATTTGATAAAAAGAATCTTTCTGATATTAAAGCTTTCCAGCAATTAATTTCTGATTATTTGGAGTGGTTAGAGGAAGAATCATATAATTTGAAAGAATTGAAAACTTCTGCTATAAACAGAAAAATTGAAAAACTCAACATCATCAGTAATTATTTAAATGATCCAATTGATTTGGTTCAATTTGAAGATGTTAAAAATCAAATTGAACTAATTTTCGAAGAATTTCAAGCAGTTCAAGGAGATTATAATGACAAATTAGAAAAGCTATTAGCCAATTATCTTGAAAATGGTTTTACTAAAGATAATTTTGAAAAAGACTCAACAAAAATAGCTAAATCATCAATTATTAAAATCGAAGAATTGAATCTTGAAACAGAAACCTTGAACTTGTTGGAAATTTTACAAAAAATTGATAAAATTATTGAAGAGTTAAAAAGCAATAAAGAAGTTGATGAAGAAGAAATTGAAAAAATTCTTTCAAAATTTGAAACTTATAATAATTCAGTTGATAAAATTAATCAGCTATCAAAATTAAAATTAAAAATCGAAAAAGAACAAAAAAGAAGATTCAAACAATTGGAAAAATCTTTGGAATTAAGATTAAAGAAGACAAAAGAAAAATTAGAAATAAAAACAATCACAGACGATGAAGAAGTTGCCGAATCAATTGAAGAAAACATTAAATCTACAAATGTTCCTGAACATGATGAATTATAGTTCTTTAATCAAAAAATATGTCATGATGACACTATGCTTTTTCATAATATTGTAGTATCTATATATATTCGTGTTTGGTTAAAGCTACAATATTCTAATAAAAAAGATGATATTGTAGTTTTACAATAGATAATAGTTTTTGTAAAATTTTTAGGGCGCATTGATGCATTGCATTCAAACTTTAGGTAATATGCACGTGTACATTTACTAGGGCGCATATAATCTGATTTACAAAAAATGTTGTGACTGCTTTAAACATTTGTCACGTGATGTTAATTATGATGCCCTGGTTCTGGAAAAAAGAATGAGTGCGTGCAGTGTGGGAAACCCTCAGTGTGATTGTGGCAGCAGAGAGAAAAAAAAATTGATATTGAATTTTTGCAGACTACTTGAAAGGTAATAATATCATCAATAATCAGGAAAAAGTAAGTAACCATTTTGAATGATTGGCTGAAGAAGATATTACTTGAATCAGAAGCTTAAAAGAGAATTGCTTGTTCAGTAGTTATGAAAATAAACGAGAAGTTTGAAAGACTTAAGAGGATGAAAATTATCAAATTAAAATGATGATTAAAGCATCATAGAAAAATCATAGAAAGTTATTTGAGAGTGTGTTGATATGAAAGAGTATCAAAGAGTTTGTAATATCAAAACTTTTAATCAAAGGCTGGATAAGTTGATGTCTAAATGAAAAAGTTTTCAAATAACAAGTAAAATTTTCAAATATTGATTTTGATGATAATGTTAATGATTCATGAAAAGTATCATTGTTCTTAAAGTCTGCAAATTACCACTGATCGCTTTTAACAAATGCTGAGAACAATTAATGAAAAGAATCTCATCAAAAATATCTTCAAATGTTCAAACATGAAAAATTCTATAGAAAATCCATGAGAAACGAAATACTAACAATACTCTAGTGGCTCGTCTCACTGAATATGAAGTTATTGGTCGTCGTTTACCAACTGAAAACGTCCCAGAACCAAAATTATACCGTATGACCATTTTTGCCCAAAACAATGTTGTTGCTAAATCTAGATACTGGTATTTCTTGCAAAAATTACATAAAGTCAAGAAAGCTTCTGGTGAAATTGTTTCCATCAAAGTCATCCAAGAAAGAAACCCTACTCATGTTAAAAACTTTGGTGTTTGGATCAGATATGATTCTAGATCTGGTACCCACAACATGTACAAAGAATACAGAGATGTTACCAGAACCGCTGCCGTTGAAAGTTTATACTCTGACATGGCTGCCAGACACAGAGCTAGATTCAGATCAATCCACATCTTAAAGGTTGTTGAATTGGAAAAAACCGACGACATTAGACGTCAATACACCAAACAATTTGTTTCTAAGGATCTTGCTTTCCCATTACCTCACAGAGTCCAAAAATCCAAGAACGTCTTCTCTTACAAACCTGTCTCCACCTTCTACTAGTTTATTTAGTTGTTGACTTGTGTACTAATGAATGATATTTCCTTTTAATAAATTTTTAATTGTCATGTACAGTGTAGAGTATATCTCAAACGCCCAATGTTGATGTCAAATGGGTTTTTTTTAACGACTGAAAAAGCCTAAAGTAGACAAGTGATGGCCCCTGTAACCCCTGTAGACGTTTTGTAGAACACATGGGTCTGAGAATGAGCAGTTTGGAGGATTAGGCCCGAAATGCGTGTCTTCTCTTTTGCTTTTGGCGTTTGCAAAACACCAAAAATATTTTTGAAATCATCAAATAAATTTGCCTCCATCCGCCGCCATCTCGCTTACCCATCCACCCTCTGTCAGCGCCCCCTCCGTCCCAGCAAACTGCCAGATCCCGCTCCGTCTCGTCTCCATTGCCTCTTGCATCATCAGTGGTCCTCCCTTGTTTCTTTTACCCTAACCAACCTTTGTTCAGGAACCAATTTGTCCACGTCTTTAAACTCAGAAATCAAAACAAATCGCTCTTAGCATGTCTGGCACCCCAAGAAAACTTGCTGGTAAGCGAAGTAACGCCGCTTCCGCCGCTGCCACTCCTCTCAAACAGAAATCCCACCTCAAGACCATTGACGACCTTGCCAATGTCACCTACAACTCGGAAGATGATCTGGATTATCATCCCGACGAAGAAGATGATGAGGAAGAAGATTTTGATGAAACTGAATTAGTGGGTTCTGAAGAAGAAGAAGATGATGATGATACTGCTCTTGAGGGAGTCTTCGATAAACCTATAAAAAAGGATGGTCATTGCTCCTCTTCATCGTCAGTTTCTTTGGAAGATGAGCTTACTGTTGATTCCAAAACTTCTTTTCTTCCCGATAATTTGGCCAATAGTTCTTCCAAAACAACTGAATTAGTTACTCATAGATTAAACCACCATGCTAAGTTCGGTGCTTTCATCCATAAACATGAGATTCCTAGAAAATTCTTACATGTTTCTATTGGTTTTGCTACTTTATATTTTTACACTTTAGATATGAATACTCAAATTTTTGTTCCTTATTTATCTACTGCTTGTGCCATTATCTTTAGTCTTGATACTCTTAGACTTAACTGGCCATATTTCAATAAGTTATATTGTGAAGTGGTTGGTTTCTTAATGAGAGATAAAGAAGTGGAAAGTTATAATGGTGTTATTTGGTATCTTCTTGGTTTAGTTATTGCTTTCCAGTTTTCCTCAAAAGATATTGGTGTCATGGCTGTTTTATTATTAAGTTGGTCGGATACTGCTGCTTCTACTTTTGGTAGAGCATATGGTTATTTAACTCCAAAAATTGCTAAAAACAAAAGTCTTGCTGGTTCTGCCGCTGCTTTTGTTGTTGGTGTTTTATCTTGTTGGTTATTTTATGGATACTTCGTCCCAACTTATAAGTTCACTGAAGATATCATGTGGACTCCCGAAAGTAGTTATATGAGTTTGCCAATTTTTTCATTAGCTTGTGGTTTTACTGCTTCTCTTAGTGAAGGTATTGATATTTTAAATTGGGATGATAATTTCACTATTCCTGTTTTGTCCTCAATTTTTTTATTTGGTTTAGTTAAGGCTACTGAAATATACTAATTGTTTTCTTTCCTCATTTCCGTTAGTTTCAAATATTCATCATTATTATGAAGATAATCATTATACATCCTCACCATAAATCAAAACTGTTATATTTTAAATTTGATACCTCATATCACTAGAGTGATTACTCAATCTTGTTTTCTTTTTCACAACTTGCTTTAACTCTACACAATTTTAATTTGGTTTCTATTATTACTAAATTCTTTTTTCAGCCACTTTTATTATTTTTCAGTCTTAATAATCATTTAATTATTCTTTTATCATAACTTATCTATAAATCTTTACCATTTTGTTTGTTTTTAACATTTTTTCAATATTCTCCATTTATTGATTTAATACAATAAATATTTGTTTCTTTTTTTAGTTTTTTTTTTTTAATCTACTTTTTTAACATTTTTGGACCTACTATTTGCCATGGCATTGTGTATAATATTTTGACTTTACATTATAAACATCTTATAACAAAAGACCACTATCTTTCGCATGATTTGTTACCGTAATACAACCTCAAGACAATTCAAGGGACAACCGCCAACTTGTAAATAAAAATTGCATGTGTGAGTTTTGATAAATTTCTCTTTCTTAAACGAGTAATTAAATAAATTTACATTTTCAAATAAATTTATTTATTGTGATAGAACTAATAGAGGAAGCATTTTTAAACAGCGACTCAAAATCATTCTCAATGTCTGCTATCAATTGAAGAAAAAATAGACGTGATAATTTAAAAAATACAAAATTGATGCTTTAATTCCTTGAGTTTCAATACAGAGCTTAGGTCCAGTCATGCATGTTGATGTCTTTGTTTAATTTTACAGAACTTTAACAGTCACACCATGATAATTATTTGAATGAAAACTGGAATTTGTGCTATACAATGATAATTGTCGCCAGTAGTCTTCAGAATCAACGAACACTTCTCTTCGTTCGGTTGTTCTCAATTTACGTGCTTTGATTTATTCTCAAGCTTTCATAAATTCAGATCATTGGTAACAGAAAAAAACTTAATGCAAAGCTCACGAGCCTCATAATGCAATAAAGTAAGCCAGGAATCCAAAAGACACTTGATCTTGACCTCTCAATCTTAAATTACCAAATTTACAATTGTAACTTGCCTAAGACTTACATCATTTCAGAAATTAGAAATCAAAGTTTACAAAGAAGTTTATAAAATAGATCCGAAACTTATAAGATCCCTCAAGGACGATGGAAAAAAAGGAATCAAGAAAGGGAAAGTAAGTTATTTGAATAATTGGTCATGATTAAGGAAGATCTCCTTACTTTGAAAATCTCCTTACTTAGACAATTCAAATTGATAAAAATAAGTTATAATTGTGATTAACAATTATGAGCAAGACAAAGTGGGAAAACAACTTAACATAATAAATTTGGATAATCAATACAATGAGTACTTCCTAAAATGATAAAATACTGTGTGGACAAAATTTTCAATCGAGTATATCAAGAGCTGTGTAAAATTTTATTATAAAAGAAAGAAGGAATATTTGCCTGTGTAGTCTCATCATGTACATAATATTCGCCCAACATGAAAAACATATGACTTCATTAATCCACAATTATTGAAGCATGTAGTTACAGTAAAATTATTGAGAAGCAGATGTTATTAATGAAACAAAAAATCAAATTAAAAAACAAAAAGAAAGAAATGAACAAAACAGTATATCCAGTCTAGGATAAGCAAAGAATTAAATTAAAATAACCAGAAGAAATTCTAAGGATCAAGAAGCAATATAATAATGATTAACTAAGAAAAAGTTCCATTACGTAAACCGAAATATCCACCTGGAGCATTGGTTGCGTTCAATAAAGTGGTTCTTCCAACACCCCCATCAACTCCCATGTAACTAATGGAATTTCCCCACCACTCGAAATCCACTCCTTTATATTGAACACAAAAGAAGATGATGATAGCAGAAAAAGCAACCCCGGTGTTAAGACCGGATGATAAGATATAATTATATTTGATCCACCAAGATGGCCATCTATTTTTTATGAAATAATTGAAGACAAACCCAACATAAAATCCAGGGACCACGTAAGAAAAATTATATGGAGCCCAACTTAGGAAACCAGATAAAATGGCAATTGGGACCATGAATCTGGCTCTTTGTTTGAAATACATTTTGACCCCTACAAAGAATAACCCCACTACCGCCCCAATAAGAAAACAATATTTAAGAATTGGATAAACCATTCCAAAAACTCTTTTTGGACCAATAACTCCCCATAACACACTGGAAGAATAGTAAGTCACTTCGCTAGGACAAGAAAACTTTTGAGCTTGATGAGGAGTACAAATTCCTTTAATACCGGTCATTTCCCAATTGATAATGCACAAAGAAACTAAAATTTGAAAGCAAGTAGAAATCATTTGGCCTCTAAAAATGGCTCTTGGAGGAATTTTAGCATAATGAGCCATCTTTTGATCACTAACAAATCCTTCTGCTTGACCTCCAATGTTATAACCAAATGCCTTTAAAGTCATTAAAGCATCACCATTTCCTGGAAGAGCATACCCAACAATCAATTCCACAAGCACGTTGAGCCCAATTGCCACCCCAGTAATAGATTGAATAATTGTTAAAGGAACTAAAAAGATGAAATTGATCCCAATTGTGAAGAAAATCCCCCAAACTGGAGTATGAACAGGGTATACTGTAACACATACAATACCACAAACCAAAGCACCAAGTAAAACAATTAAAAACCACCAGTCTGGTGTCTCTTTATATTTTGCCATCATTCTAGAATGTGGATCATTGAACTTTGCAAAATTAGATTTGCCAAAACTGGTGAATGCATCAAAGACCGACTTAAAAGCCCCACGAACTGCAGTCCATTCATCAAAAAAGGTATAAATGATTACTGCTGGATAAGTAGCGAAATAAGCACCATAAAGAACCAAATTAGCAGCAGTGTAGTATGGAGGACCATACTTTTTATATTTCTTTTCATCAAGTTTCCCGTTGGTGATGACAGCTTGAACGTCATAAACTTCGGCTTTATTGTTATAAATATCATTACCATTGATTGGCAAATAAGCTGACCATTTGTAATTGGTATAATAAACTCCCACAATACAAAAAAAACTGATAATCATTCCAATGATGGTATTAAGTTGAGAATAAAATGGAATAACCAAAGGAGATGAAAAGCCAATAGTATTCCAATCAAAAGTAGGAACTGGATTAACTCCAAGTCCATTAACTGTCCCAGTAATTGCTGCTAAATCAAAATTATCAGGAGCAATCCAAGTGGTCCAATTGAAAGTAGACAATGCCGTGAAGATATAATCAGGAAACCAAAACCAAGTAAATGAACCAATACAAGTAATAAAGAAAAATTTCATTCTAC
This sequence comes from Saccharomycopsis sp. FM-2023a, assembly GCA_037355385.1. Taxonomy (NCBI): domain Eukaryota; kingdom Fungi; phylum Ascomycota; class Saccharomycetes; order Ascoideales; family Saccharomycopsidaceae; genus Saccharomycopsis; species Saccharomycopsis sp. FM-2023a. The sequence goes on from JBAKFZ010000057.1 coordinate 35,502, forward strand.
TGGCTCTCCAGCCATTGATGTTTTCCTTTTTATCATCTTTCAACAAAGCTCTATTAAGAGCCATGGTTGATAAAATGGAGGGCCAAATGGAATTAACTGGATAAATTGCCACTTTTCTTAAGATTCCTGCAAAACCAAAACCTAAGAATTGAGTTGAAACCGCTAACAAGATTTGATAACCAACAGTTATCCATTTACTTCCATAAAACACATCCATTTTTTGCACATAAATATTTGAAGAAACATACATTCCTCCAATGGCCACATTGAAGATAATGGTAGCAAACATTTGTTCTTTATAATTCCAAGGACCTGGATTTAAAGAATGTCTAGTACCTTTAACCACGAAACCCCAATCTGGTAACAATTGCAACAATTTTCCACAAGGAAGTAATAACATTTGACAAACAGCCGAATTTAAAGAAATACTTGGTTTTCTATGGGAGAAAAACTCATTGACTAAAGTTCCAAGACAAGCCCAAAGAAATCCAAGGAAATAAGCTCTAATAGTTTCAACCGGCGTATTGGGATCGTCAATAGGAGAAGTAATGGCTCTGACTTCCGGGTATGGAGAATGATATTCATTTAAAGCAGCAAACATTTTCAAATTGAAAGCCCAATCTTCTGGATGCATATCAGTATTTTCATCAACTCCTTTGACTAATCTTTTGATGAGTTCATAATCATTAGCTGGGAAGTTTGGATCATTTGAATGATAACTAATAGTTTCATGTAAAATCCCAATGGCTGTATCAATTCGCATTTCATTTGTTTTGTCAAAGAGAAAATCCATTTCTTCATCTTTTACATCTTCATCTTCCAAGATCCCATGACCCATTTTTTCGTAAAGTTTTTGTCTATAGCGCTCATCAAGTTGTTCAAAAATGAAATCATCACTAGCAACGCTTTTCACTGAGTGACCAGAGGAAATATAAACTTTTTCATCGTCACTCTTCTCATTTAATTTTTCATTCAAAATCATAAGAGTATATATTTGTTTTGTAAATGTATGAGTAAGCAACTATGAAAATCATGGGTTTATTCAACGTCTTTATATAAAACAATGAATTCTTAGATTGGAAAAAATAGGAGGAATTCTTTGCATGATTCATGCCTCTCCTATATATTAAATCATTGCATAAGCTACGGCAATCTTAAGTTTTATTGAATAAAAAATTGAGAGTTGACGGGTACGATCATAAGTTGAAAAGACCCAATCGCGTGCCACAAATTCTGAGAAGGTTTGTCAATTTATTGTAAAATTACTAGTTGTCGTCTGAATCGGTATTTTTAGTATAATAATGTTTTAAGTTAAAACTTTTTTCCTCTAATTTAAAAAGCTGAAGTTTTGTACTAAATTCTAGTAATGAATAGACCAAAAATTACTCGTTGGTGATTATTTGCCAATAAATTGGGTTTTCATAAAAACATGTTTTTCACAAGTCCGAATCATGGATTCTAATGTTGAATTTTTTATGTGGCATTTGTTGCATTCCTCACAATGCCGTTAATTTTGATTGGGTATCCAACGTGTATTTGCCTCGAGGCCTTCAAATTTCTGAATACAGCCTGATAAACTCAAGCGGCATAAGTTTATTGTCCTTTTAATATTTGGAAAAAATTGAGTGTCTGATAGTTACCTGTCAAAAGACGCATTTTGAGACCATGAATTGCATCGAATTCTGAGTATTCCATAATTGTGAGACTGTCACTATTTATTGAGTTTCCTTCAAATCGAAAAATAAAGACCACCGAGTGAAGGCCTCGAAACCGTTGAATTACTTATAATATTATTATTGAAAAGCTTTCAAAACAGCCACACGAGTAGTGTCTTGTGGTGCCCATGCTGAAGCACGTGTGTTTGTTTATTTTTCAGATCTCAAAAAAAACTTATTTTTGTATTTGTCTTGTTCCTTTCATTCATCTCAACTCCAAATTTTCTTATCTTCAATCATGGTGAAAGAAGGGGATAAATATGTCAAGCTCAGTCAGTTGGAGCATATTTTGAAAAGACCCGATACGGTATGTTATTGCTCCTCATTAAACTTAAATCATTTTTTTTGTAAATAAACAAACGAGACGCGTCACGAACTTCATTTTTACTAACTATTTTACTTAGTATATCGGGTCCACTGAACCAACCAAGGAGATAATGTGGATCGTCAATAAGGAGAACAAATTAGAACAAAAAGAAATCACTTTTGTTCCCGGTTTACTCAAAATTTTTGATGAAATTCTTGTCAATGCAGCTGATAATAAAATTAGAGATCCCACTATGAAAAAAATTGAAGTGGTTATTGACCCAGAGAAAAATTTGATTGAAGTCTTGAATGATGGGAAAGGTATCCCCGTTGAGATTCATTCTAAAGAAAATATTTACGTTCCTGAATTAATTTTTGGTCATTTATTAACTTCTTCAAATTATGATGATGATGAAAAAAAAGTTACTGGAGGTAGAAACGGTTATGGTGCAAAATTATGTAATATTTTTTCAACAAAATTTGTTTTAGAAACTGCTGATAAAAGAAATGAAAAACTTTACAACCAAGTTTGGGAAAACAATATGGGGAAATGTAATAAACCAAGTATTAAAAAATTTAAAAAAGCTAGTGAATATACAAAAATTTCTTTTGAACCAGATTTAAATAAGTTTGATATGGAAAAGCTTGATGACGATATTCTTGGACTTTTGAAACGTCGGGTTTATGATATTGCTGGTTGTTGTAAGGGAGTTAATGTTTATTTAAATGGTGAAAAAATCCCAATTAAAGATTTCAAAAATTATGTTACATTATTTTTACAAGCTTCTGAAAAGGAAGAGCAACCTGAAGAAATTACTCCGGGAATCGATTCTATTGCTCCTCCTTTACCAACAGTGGTTTATGATAAAAATGATAGATGGGAAGTGGCCTTTGCTGTTTCAGAAAATTCTTTTAATCAAGTTTCATTTGTTAATTCCATTGCCACTACTAGTGGAGGTACTCATGTTAACTATATTGCCGACCAAGTGGTTAATAAAACTTTAGATTATTTGAAAAAGAATCATAAACATGCACATGTCAAACCTTTTCAAATTAGAAATAATATGTTTATTTTTGTTAATTGTTTGATTGAAAATCCTGCATTTACCTCACAGACCAAAGAACAAATGATTACAAAAGTTTCTTCTTTTGGTTCAAAATTTCAAGTTTCGGAAAAATTTATCAAAAACATTATTAATACAGACTTTATTCAACAAATTTTAGATATTGCTCAGGCTAATGCTGATAAAGCCTTGAAAAAAACTGATGGTTCAGGTAAAAAATCTAGAGTGGTTATTCCAAAATTAGAAGATGCCAATTTTGCCGGTACTAAAAATAGTGAATATTGTACATTAATTTTAACGGAAGGGGATTCTGCTAAGAGTCTTGCCGTGGCTGGATTAAAAGTGGTCGGAAGAGATAAATATGGAGTTTTTCCTTTGAGAGGTAAATTATTAAATGTTAGAGATGCATCAACTGATCAAATCATGAAAAACGTGGAAATTAAGAATATCAAACAAGCTATTGGATTACAACATAAAAGAAGATATGATAATGTTAAAGGTCTAAGATATGGACATATTATGATCATGACCGATCAAGATCATGATGGTAGTCATATTAAAGGATTAATTATTAATTTTCTTGAATCCAGTTTTCCTGGTTTATTAGATATTCCAGGATTTCTATTGGAATTTATTACTCCAATTGTTAAAGTTACTATGAAAAAGCCAAGAGCAACTAAATTCTTTTATTCAATCCCTGAATATGAAGAATGGATTGAAAAAGAAGGTCATAAAATTACTTTTGAACATAAATATTATAAAGGTTTAGGTACTTCCACAAGTCAAGATATGATGACATATTTTGGAGATTTAGATCATCATATCAAATATTTTGATACTTTTAAAATTGAAGATAAAGGATTACTTGAATTAGCTTTTGCAAAGAAGAAAGCGGATGAAAGAAAAAATTGGTTGGCGGGGTTTGAACCTGGTACTTATCTTGATCCTCATTTAAAAACTATTCCATATGATGACTTCATCAATAAAGAATTAATTTTATTCTCAATGGCTGATAATATTAGGTCAATTCCTCATTTATTAGATGGGTTTAAACCAGCACAAAGAAAAGTTGTCTATACTTTTTTGGAAAAAAATATTATTAAAGAAGTTAAAGTTAGTGATTTACAAGGAACAGTTTCTAGTTTTTGTGAGTATCATCATGGGGATGCATCTTTGAATCAAACGATTATTGGATTAGCTCAAGATTTTATTGGAAGTAATAATATTTACTTATTAAGTCCAAATGGTTCTTTTGGTACAAGAGATAGCGGTGGAAAAGATCATGCTGCCGCAAGATATATTCATACTCAATTGACTAAAGTAGCCAAAGCGATATTCAAAGATGAAGATAAAAAATTATATAGTTTCAACTATGATGAAGGTAAAGAACCACTTTGGTTAATTCCAATTATTCCCATGGTACTTGTGAATGGGTCTGAAGGGATTGGTACTGGTTGGTCCACTTCAATTCCTCAATTCAATCCAGATGATATTGTTAGCAATCTTGAAAAATTATTAGAAGGGGAAGAAATGACACCCATGGTTCCTTGGTTTAGAAATTGGAAAGGTTCAATGATTCAAACTGATCACGATAAATTTAAAATGTTTGGTAGAGTAGAAAAAGTTGATAATAATACATTAGTTATTAGTGAAATTCCTGCCAAAACTTGGACTTCTACTATCAAAGAGTTCATTGAAAATTCTTTAATTGGAATTAATACAGAAAAAAATCTTGAAAAATTCATTAATGGTTACACTGAACAAGATGATTTTGAAGGTCATAGATTTATTATTGAATTATCAGACGAGCAAATGGCCAAGACTCAAAAAGTTGGATATTATGAAAGATTCAAGTTAGTTTCTAATATCAGTTTAGCTAATATGATTTTATTCAATGAAAAGGGAAAATTACAAAAATTTGACACTCCATTGGATATTATTAAATCCTTTTATTTTGTTAGACTTGAATATTATCAAAAACGTAAAGATTATTTGGCTACGGCTTTGAAAGATCAATTGATTCAATTAGAAGCAAAAGCTAGATTTATTAAATCGATTATCGATAAAAAAATTAATATTAATAATAAAAAAAGAACAATTTTAGTTGCGGAATTACAAGAATTGAATTATCCAAGATTTGGTAAAAGTGGGAAACTAATCGAAGAAAAAGTTAATGTTGCTGATGTCACAGTCGAAGATTTTGAAAAAATTGAAGAAGAAGAGGAAGAAGAAGAAGAAATTGAAAAAATTGATAAAACAGGGATTCATGTTGCGGATTCTGTTTTTTCAAGTTATGATTATTTACTCAAGATGCCACTTTGGTCTTTAACAAAAGAAAAATATGAAAAGTTATTACAACAAAGAAAAAATTTAGAAGATGAACTTGATTTATTATTGACTAAATCAGCAAAAGATTTATGGAAATCTGATTTAGAAGCTTTTAAAGTTGCTTATAAGCAATTTTTAAAGGAAGATTTTGAAAAAATGGATTTTGAAGGACACAGTAAAAAAACTAAAGGAAAAAAAAGAAAGAAGAATGGTCAAGAAGATGATGATTTTTTCCCAGGGGCTAAAAAGCCAAAAAAATCTAAGAAAAAAAATGATAAAATTGAGTATGCAGAAAAATTGGTTGGAGATTTTATTATGCCAGAAGTTAAAGTGGTTAAACCAAGAGTTAAAAAAGTGAAAAAGGAAGAATCCGCGGAACCAGGCAAAGATATTCTTACTTTGGTTAGCGGTAATAAAAATGTGATCAAAAAAGAAGAATCAACTAAAGAAGAATCACCGATTTCTGGATCCCAAGAATCAAATAAAGAAAATCCAAAGGATAGAATGACTTCAATAATAGGGAAAGCAAAAACGATTTTTGGAACATTAGATAAAGATAAACCGATTGAAGTTAGTGATGATGATGAAGATGATATTTTTTCTAAATTTAATGACGCAGCTACAAAATTTGACAATAGTATTATTGTTGATGATGATGAAGAAGAAGATGTTAAACCAAAGAAGGTTGTTGAAAAAGTTGAAACCAAAAAAATAACTAAGAAAGCTGAACCAAAGAAGGTTACCAAAATCGTTAGTAAAGAACCAAAAAAGAAATCACCTGCTCCAGTTAAAAAGCCCAAGAAGAAGTTGGTTATTAGTGACGATGAAGATGATCTAAGCGTTACTAGTGATGTTGAAATTCCTGATTCTCCGATTGTCAAAAGAAAACCACAACGTAGAGCGGCTATAGCTAAACCAAAAAAAGTGGTTTATGATTTGAGTGATGAAGAAGATGACTTTGCTGATGAAAATGATGAAAATGAAAGTGAAGAGGAAGAAGAAGAAGAAGAAGAAGAAGAAGAAGAAGATGATGATGATGAGAGTGAATATGACGAAGATGATGATTAGATTTGTACTTTACTATTTTTACTGTTATATAACTATTTTACAACTATTTAATTCAATTCCTGTTTTTTTTGAACAATATGAAAATTTAATTTGTTAAATTGCAAAACTCACTCTTCTCAAAAAGGGTTTGCAAACCTAGATGTTGTCGTTATATAAATTATAAATATCAATTTCGAAAGTTCGGATAAGCGCAGTACTCGTTGCTTAGCTTCCGACTCAAAACAAAACATTAATGGCATTAATTCTGTCTGTGAATTATTACATTTATTTCATTTTTAAAAACTTTTGTGTATGCTTCAGCTTTCTTGGCATTATTGAAACTTTCTCTAGCCTCTTCTTGAATCTTTATGATTGTTTTCAAATGTTCTTGTTTTTGAGTTTTAGGAATTTTTTTCTCTCTTTTATTGCGGCCTCGATTGCTTTTTCTTTTGAATCCGTGATGAGGTCTAACTCCTTAGACTTCTTTCTTTTAGCGGCAAATTCGCTAAGAAGTTGGGCTACTTGTTTTCGTAGACGCTTATAACCTTGAACAATTCTTCTGGAGACAACGTCTGCAAATCCTCCGCCAGAAGATCATTAAACGTTATTTCCAACAGACTTTTGATAGATCAATAAGAGAAGGAAGGAGGAGTTTGTTTTAATTTTGTTGCTTGTTGTTTTTTTACGCATTGCCAAATGAAACCATGTTCGTACATTATAATTTTATGAACCAACCTAATTCAAATTCAACGCGCTAATGACTTCGTAAATTCCATAAGCTCCAGGATCTGGAGGGAAGCTAGTTTGATTATCGATTCCTCCAACATAAGTGGCTCTTCCTAATTTTGGTTTTAATTTTCTGGTTCCTTCAGCAGCGTCAAAGGCAGCTTCGATGGATTTATCAATATCTTTTGATTCTGAAAAAGTATTAACAAAAGGAATCAAAACGTCCATGACGGTTCTATGACCAATTCTTGCTTTGGTGTAATCAAAAAGATTGTTTAATCCAGTTTTTAAAGCAATAGCAAAGGCATCAGTTGGAGTAGTGTTGACATCTTCAGCAATTAAGGATTCCACTTTATTGATCACCGATTTCAAAAAGATAAAAATAATGGCGCCTAAAGTCCCGCCCATATCGTCTTTGATAATATTGAGAATGACATGAAGCACTAATAATATTGATCCACTCTGAGCAATCTTATCATCATTTAACTTTTGTAAAACCAATTCTGCCCCAGTTCTCAATCCATAACCACAATCTCCATCTCCCATTTTGGTATCCCAATCAGTTAAGTCAGGTTCTTTTTCAATGACTCTTTCGGCAGCAGTTCTGATGATATTTCCTAAAGTCTTTGGATCAATGATAAAATTTGGAGCTTTGATGGAAGATTCAGTATGAGCATCATCATCATAATGAACAAAATCTTTAATAATGTTATTCGAATTATTAATCTCTTTCAAACCATTATGGAAAACAGTATTTGGCCAACAGATTGCATCAGTTTTTAAATCTAAAAGTTCAAAGATTTTTTCGAGAGAAAAAGTTTCAGTAGTGGCAGTTGAAGCATTGAATAAAGTGATAGTAAAGATTTGGGCATTAAATGAAGTAACAAAGTTCCCGCTATAAACTCTAATAGGTACAATATTATAAGTTTTTTCCAAAGTTTGTAAGGTGGTCAATAAAATGTTTTTCTCTTCGATGATGGGTACTCCTCCGAGATTATTGATGAATAAAACAATCTTATCATTTTCAGAATAGTTGAAAAACCCTCTTTCTTTATCATTTTTATCCAAAATCATTTTTAATAAAGTTTCGACCAATTCTTCATTTCTGGGAATATAATCTAGTTTTTTTACACCTGGTTCATTATGAATCCCCAACCCAATTTCTAATTCATTAGGTTTTAGTTTTCCAAAATCAGAGGTCACATCATGACCACTAATGTGAACATGATCCAAACCAGCGTTAACGGAACCGGTTGAATCGATGACTTTTTGACCAAACTCAAATATTTCATCAATGTTATAACCTTGTAATGAGGCACCACCTGTTAATTTAGAAACTACAGTAATTCCAGCCAAAGTACGACGACCAACTAAAGAACCAGCATTTCTAGTGACCGCAACATCGTCAGTGACTCTAAGAATCTTGATTTTCTCAATTCCATAACGAGCAATCAAATCTTGAGCAGCCATTCCAAAATACAAATTATCCCCAGTGTAATTGGTCAAGATAAAGATACAACCGGCCCATTCTTTACCTTTGACATGATTTAAATTATGGCAGATCTTTTCCGCGGCTTTGACGTTTTTGTAATTAGGAGAAGCAAAGACGTCTCCATGAGCCACTGCGGACAACATCCCAGTGCCTACTAGACCGTAAAACCCTGGTTCGTGACCAGAACCACCTCCACTGATTAAAGTGACGTTGTAAGATTGAAAATTAGTATTGAAGACCACTTTCTCCTTTTCAAGAATGGAGAGAAATGGGTATTCGTAGGTCAAAGCTGTCAAACAGTTAATGGCTAATTTTGAAGGATCATTTGGTAGAAAATGTTTGCTGGACATTTTTGACTATTGAAGGAGAGTATATAAAGAAAAGATCATAAAAGATAAAAGGAGTTTTAGCGGCTTATATAGTGATTTAGTTCTTCTCCACCATTACTCCACGATTGGGAGAATGACTTCCCCAAAGGTAGCAACAACTGGAACGAAACAGTACTTTACAAGAAATGGGTTTTAACTGTCATAAATGACTTGTAGAATTAATGTAATGACTTATGAATGACTCATGAACAAGCCTTCCTCCTATAACTGGCACAAGAACCTGGTTTCTTCAGTGTTTTGTTGAAATCCGGGGTAAATGTGGAGATTCTGGTGGAGAAAGCAAGTATGGGTGGAGTGGAACTATATTTCCCCAAACTCTTATAAATAATCACAAATTCCCCCTCTTTTGCCTTTATCAACATTTCAATCAAATGCCGATCATCAAGATGTCTTCTTCCTCTACTAAAAAACTAAGACTTATCGTGGGCTGCGACCAAGCAGGTTACGAGTACAAAGAGAAAATCAAGCAAGACCTCGAGGCCAGTCCTTTGGTGGATTCCGTAGTCGATGTGGGAGTCGAATCCAATGGTAATGCCACTACTTATCCCTTAGTGGCCATTGCGGCAGGGGAGAAGATTGCGGCTGGTGAAGCTGATAGAGCCATTTTGATTTGTGGAACAGGACTTGGAGTGGCAATATCTGCTAACAAAGTGAAAGGAATTAGAGCAGTTACTGCTCATGACTCATTTAGTGTGGAAAGAAGTATCCTAAGTAACAATTGTCAGATTTTATGTATGGGAGAACGAGTCGTGGGATTAGAATTGGCCAGAAGATTGGCAAAAGAATGGATAACTTATCATTTTGACACATCCTCTGGTTCTGCTGCCAAAGTAGCCGAGATTGAAAATTACGAAGCAAAAGATTGATTGATAATAATCAAAACAATAATAAATGTTTTTTTAAATTGCTCATTTATTGTAACAAACACAATAACTAATTCATAACTCATAACTTTCCACCACATGATTCAACTTGTCCACCAAATCCGTGCTATATTGCCATTTACAACTTTTCAATAATGACAAAATGTAACAAATGACCCCCACACTTTTCTGTTGACGATCACGATAATTTTTTAAAAATTTGATAATTTTATCAAATTCTTTTTCTGTTTTCATAAACTCATTTAATGATAATTCTTGTTTATGATTGATTATAATCTCAAAATAATCAATTGCATCTTTTTTGGCTAATTCTTTTTTAATTTTCCCTTCATAATTAAAATATTTCGAAGCATCTAAATTATTATTTGACAATAATTCATCAATTTCGTCATAACTAAAATCATCATTGATTTTTTTCATCTTTCTAATAATTTCCAATAATTCATCAATTTCATCTAACTTAATTTCAAAACTCCAAATCATTATTGCTGCTAAATAAACCGTTCCTGGAATATGACTAAATGTTTCAATAGTTTCTTCATATTTAAAGACTAATGATAAGAACTTACATGCTTCAACTATGGATTTTTCTCCATTATTTGAGATTGCCCAATTTTTGATAATTTTTTGAGTTCTATCATACTCAATTTCTTTTAATGATTTATTATTATGTTTTTTATTATTTAAATTATTGATTTCAGGATTTTGATATTCAATAGCAAACTTCAGAATTGTTGTTGTATCTGCATAAAGAGTAAATAATCCAGTATAATAGAAACTCAAATTAGCCCAATACCCATTATTATGATTATAATCATTTAATAAAATTTCTTCGTCTTCACTTTTTTTGAACAATTTACCATGAAGATCAAAATATTCCTTCCATGATAAGAAAGCTCCTTGTAATTTCTGAAAAAAATCATCTAGTTTATCATTTGACATCACTCCGAGATCTAATAATCCTTGACTTCTCATATCCCAACAAATCCTCATTAATCCATGTAAAATAATATATCTGGTAAATAAAGAATAACAACTTAAAGAATATTCTTTTTGATGATCATTATTATTATCTTTATATCTTAACATTAAAAATTTTAATGTCCATAAAAAATTTGGCCACTTACCAATAATTTTTACCGAATTATTATTGTTATTGTTCTGAATAACATTCTGTTCATCTTTAATAATCGGAGTAGCGGAATCATTCCTAATCTCATTTTTGTTACCATTCATGGGTAAATTTAACTTAATTTTATTAATTAATTTTCTTGGTTGATTATAATATTCTTTAAAGAATTCCATTGGATCTTTAGCTAACCAAACTTTATCAGTGCAAGGTAATTCCAATTTAATATCAAAAACTGTTAATAGTTGTAACCGACAAAATATAACATGTTGAGTATCACAAATGAATTGGAAAAAAACCGTTCTTTTGCAAGTTTCATAATAAACCCACCTTAACCATAAACCATGTAATTCTTTTGATGAACAATTTTTTGCCTTACTGATAATGGGTTCAGTTAAAGTATCCAATAATCCACTAAATCTTAAATATAAGATATTTGCCCCATGATCAATTTGTGATAATTTGTTCAATGTAATATCTCCAAAATTTTTGGCAGAAAAATTATGTAAAATTAATGCTTGAATTACTTCCAACGGTAAATTATAATTCAAATCAACAATATCTCTAATATTTCTTCGGAAATGTTTATTTAACAAAATTGATAATTTATATTCATATTTATCAAATGAATAACATAATCCAATAATAAACATACTAATTACTAGATAAACATCTGAAGTATTGGGATTAAAAGTGGGCTTATGAATAATTGGGAAAGTTTCATCAAATCCAAACCAATACAACTCTAATAATTCATTTAATCTATCTAAAGTGATATCGTTTAATTCAGGAACTTTGGGGAAAAATTCTTTAATTTTTTTGAAGGTGATTTGATTGATTTTTTTTGAAATGGTTTTCATATTATTGTTCATATTGTTGATATCAATATCAATTCTTTCACCATGACTGACATTTTCATTATTTGTAGTATTTTTAACTGGATTAATATCAAAATAATTAGGAGCTTCCGTTATCGAACTATTAGTGGTTGGCGCTGAACTGATGTTGGTATTATTATTAAAATCAGTATTGTTATTATTCTGATTATAAGAATAAGAATTTAAATCTCCTGAAGGAGAAACATCACTAAATAACCAAACCAAATTATCAATGAAATGATCTTGATTTCCTGGATTTATTTGGAAATCTTGTTCGGGAAAATACCCGTTTCTTTCAATCTTTTTAACGTTACTATTTTCATTATCAATAATAGGTCTAACATAATCAGGTTGCGGTGGGGGTTTTTCATCATCATTTAAGAAACTTTCAATTTCCAATCTTTTAAATCGTTTAGTATTATTATTAATAATACTGTTATCACTATTAATACTATTTTTATCATTATCATCATTGTAATTATTGTTATCATTATTATCATTAATATCAATCACTATTTCAACTGATTCAATTCTTTTCCTTTTCTTTGGAGGGGTAGTTTGTTCTACTAGTATCACTTCTTTATTAGGAACTTTACCAACACTCTGTTTTGAGTACTCTTCTTGTAATCGTTTATGAGTCTTTGATTTGAAATGTTTTGATAGTAAGTCACTTCGAGAAAATGATAATTGACATTGATCACATTGGAAAGGTTTAACGTTTTTATGATTAATTGAATGTCTGGCCAAGTAATCTTTTCTCGTGAATTTTTTACCACAAATCGAACAAAAAAATTTGGCAATTTTGTTAGAAGATTCATGTAAGTCTTCTTGAAGTTTAGCATCTTCAGAAACCATGGTTAAGTTCGAAAAAAGAAGAAATAAGATTTGATATCCTCTTCGAGGCGTGTCTCTGAATCAAGTTTTTTTTTTTGATAAAACAAAATAATCCTTCAAGATCTTTTATAACAGCGGTAACTGGAAAAACGAATATATCAATGACCTAACCGCACACAGAACAAAAAACAAGCAAACCAATAAAGCAACAAAATTGACAAGTCTTTAAATGCTCTTTGTATACATTCTTTTTTTTTTTGTGGTTTTGTGGAGTAAAATTGATAAAAATACTGATGTCATGTGACAATGTACCCCAGAAAACCTGCTTTTTTTTGTCTAAAACTGCCTGATTCAAATGGTGGAGGGAGTTGGGTGGGGGGATAAAGATTTAATATCTGTTGATCGAAAACTTTTTACTTATATATATTCACTGCAGTTTATTGATTAAAGGTTGATAAAGAAGAATACAGGGAAATGACAACCCAACCATTTAATTGATCATAGTCGGTCCAAGTCAAACCATGTTTACACAAAACAAACAAACAATTTAATAAAAAGAAAATAATTCATTTGAAATCAAACATTTTGTCATACTAATGAATTGATGAGTTAATAACAATAGAGTATTTGAATCTTCCACAGATATCTCTCTAATATCATCATCTTTAACCAAATGATTAAACATTAATCGAATTCTTTTCAAAACATTTAGAAATTTCCCATATTCAATAATATTTTTAATATTTAATGTTGTACCAAACTTTTTGGTTCTTTCTAGAAAATCATGAATTGCATTCAAGCTATTTTCTGATGATTCAATAATAAAAATAAACGTTAATAATAACTTTTTACTAATATTAATAGATTTCCAACTAGGATAAATTTTTTTTGATGTATCAACTTCAGAACTTTTTGTTGAAAAACAATAATTTTTCAAAGCTCTATGAAATTTTAACAATTTCCCCAAAAAATCTTTTGTTAAATTTTGTTTAATCTTTAATAAATCTTTTTCTCCCAAAGTATCTTTAAATTGTGGTAATAAATCTTCATAAAATTGACATAAAATAGTTGAAGTAAAATTAACTAATCCATCAGTAATTAATAATGAAGAAATTGAAATTCGACAAAAATCAAGTTTGAAATTATGCATTTTTGTTTTATCAATTGGTAAATGATCAAAACCTTTTTCACTTTTACTTTTTTTCCTTTTATTATTTTCAATTTGAAATTGTTGAGCGTAAATATAAATATTATTTTTTAAACTTGCATATAACCAAATCATCGTATTGTCTGGATCATTATTTAATTCATAAAAAAATGCATCATCACAAAATTTTTTGATAGTTTGTAGAGAAATTTCATTTAGATATAAAGTTAGAATTTTTGAAAAATTACTAATTTTTAGAAATTTCTCATAAACTTGTACAATATCGTCACTAATATTAATCAAATTAACTAGTTTTTTCCTTCTATTAGTTGTATTAAATTCATCAAATCCGAAATTTAAAAGCGATTGTAAAATTTTCCAAGTATAGGTGAAAATTCCTTCATTTTCACATAAATCAAATAATTTTTGAATCAAATTATTAATAATTCCCATAACATCAATAGTTGTTTCTAAAAATAATGGTAATCTAGCATAAATATCACCTTCATTATCATCTCCCAAAAATAAAGATTTATTTTTTTTATAATCATTAGCCACTAAATCAGCTTTAAAAGTATTTTCCACATCATTTTCTAAATAATGCCAAATTGTATTAATTTCTTCAACTATTGGCGGTAAAACATTAGGATTGATCTTCCCTTGATTTGAACTACATCCAATATTAACAATTAAATTTTTGCAAATTCCAATTAAATCAAAACAAATCGAATCAATCGCACTTAGATAACTTACTCCCCACATGGCATAACTCGGAGATAATTGATCAATTTGATGATCTTGACATAAATTTGCATACAGTTTCAAAGTAAATGTAGTGGAAGAAATTAAATGTCCATAATTTTTAGAAACAAAATCCAAGTATTGGCTGCAATCTGAGTTTTCATTGGAACATCCCAGTAAGCGAAAGTTTAGATCAAGCAGCACGGTCATTTTTTGTTGAGTGAATTAGTTATTTATGGTGTACTTACTTATTCAAACGGTAATTACTTAAGCAAGTTTTTATACTCAAGATTTATTAAAATTAATTGACCCGCACTATTGGTGTGTTATTTCATGTCAGCTGACCCCTAACAGGGCAATGCTTTTAACCCTTTTGTCTACATGATCGATCACGTGTTCATTCTTTTATTTTTTCTATATTCAGTTTCAAAATTTCAAAATTCGGAAATTGTTTTTTTTTGGGAAACTTTAAAACTTAAAAAACTTTGAGTTTTTTTCGCGTCGTTTAATTTAAACGATCGTTTATTTACAAGGGGGTTATTCATATCAACATAAACAACTTTTTTTACAACAAATATAACACCATTCCCTTTTTTCTTCATCAACTGATCTTGGTTATTCCTCTATCCATTATCCTCTCCCGTTGTCCTATAAATACCCCCAAGTGCTAACTTTCAACAGTTTCACTCTCAAACTAATTATCTCATTCTTCATCCATTTTCTTCCTTCCTTCTTTCCTTGATCAATCCACTTCTCACAATTTGAACAAACAATCATCATGGATATTGTGCTTGAATTTGTGGATTATTTCATCTTTGATAAAGTATATTCTACTTTATTCCCTTCTTCTTTAACAAAACATATCCCCATTTCCATCACTAAGAATTTGAAAATTGGTAATTACTCAAATAATCCTTTGGAATTTGTCAATAATATTAATACCAATAGTGTTAATAATCAGGAATTGTTGCAATTAACCAAAAAGTATGTTTTAGAGAAAGATATTTATGGTTATTTCCCTAATTTTTTACCAGAATCAATCGATATGTATGGTTCAATTTTTCCAAGACATTATTTTTTAAGAGAAGCTATGAGTTTATGGATTGTTGGAACTATTTTTGGTTGGCTTTTATATTTAACTGCTGCTACTTTTTCTTATACTTTTATCTTTGATAAAGATGTTTTCAACCATCCAAGATATTTAAAAAATCAGATGTCTTTGGAAATCAAACATGCAATGGGATCGATTCCTGTTATGGTTAGTTATACCGTTCCGTTTTGGTTATTAGAATTATCAGGTCATTCTAAGTTATATTTAAAAATTGATGAATCAACCGGTGGTTGGAGATCAGTGATTTTACAATATCCTTTCTTTATTATGTTTACTGATTTTGGAATTTATTGTATTCATAGATGGTTACATTGGCCAAAAGTCTATAAATTATTCCATAAACCTCATCACAAATGGATTGTTACTACCCCATATGCTTCTCATGCTTTCCATCCTTTTGATGGGTTTGCTCAAAGTGTTCCTTATCATTTATACCCACTTTTCTTCCCATTCCATAAATTGACTTCTTTATTATTGTTTACTGCCGTTAATTTTTGGACTGTTTTGATTCATGATGGAGAATATTTAACTAATGATCCAGTGGTTAATGGAGCTGCTTGTCATACCGTTCATCATTTATATTTTAATTATAATTATGGACAATTTACCACTTTATGGGATAGAATTGGTGGTACTTATAGAAAACCCGAACAAACCTTGTTTGACAAGTCTAAAAAGAAAGATAAGCAAACTTGGGAATTACAAGTGGAAAATTATGAAAAAATTAGAAGTGTGGTTGAAGGTAACGATGATTTCAGAGTTTATGGGACTGAGGAAAATTTATTGAAAAAAAGAAAAAATTGAGTCATTTTTTCTTGAAAATTATTGTATTTATTTGTTAGAACCAATATTGTTGTTATTAACTATTCTTGATGAATGGTTTTTTTAAAATAAACTTTTGTTCTATACTATTGTTTTGTTTATCTTCCTTTCTTTAGAAAGAATTTATTATACATCATATATTTTAATAATCTTTTTTTTCTTTTTTATTGTTTCATTTTTTTATGTATTTGTCTTTTTTAGTCTAATGAGAATTGTTTTGTTATCAATTTTGTATGAATAGTTTGATCTGAAAATTTTTCTTGTATTCTTCTCATTAATATTTTATTGGAGGTTTGAGTTTGAACTTTACTTATTTGGAAAGAATTTATAATGAGTAGTGAATTAGATAGCGCATGTCAAGGCTGACATAGTGATTGAATTAAAATTAATCAATTCATGAAGTATTGATATTATTCAACAATGATGTTTCAAATAAGCTATTATAAACTGAAGAGAAAAATCTGAACGAATCATGATTAGGACATTTACTTATTTATCATTAAATCAAAGAAAATAGTTCAGAGAGAAAGTTATCATAGTCATTTATCTTTGTGTATATAAAAATGAATTTATCCATATAGAGACAATCAAAATTGAGATAATATTCACGTGTAGTGTCACAGGCTGCAGAGGGATAAGAAGCCCAGCATGAACAGACCGCTGAATATTATTGCTTTGTTCTGTTTACTTATAATCATTGATTTCGTAAAATATTTTTTAACCCTATGTATAATACAATTCATCTTCAATAATAGTTTCATCATCCTCATTTGAAGTCTCATTATTTAATTCTCGTTGGTTTAGTTTTTTTTGTTCAATTATTAATTTTCTTAGATTTTTTTCATCTTTCATTAAATCCATATTTTTTAATAACTTATTGACTGATTTACCGTGGTTGATTTTACCATTTATTTTCAAATTTTTTACGGGAGTTAAAGCAAACTCTTCATAATTTTTAGCTTCATTATGATATTTTTCATAAGTTTCATTCTCATGTTTTTCACTTATATAACCAGATCGATTATTCGATCTGATGTGAAATATTTGATCATTGATCTTTTTTAAATCAACTTCTGTTTTGACCAAACTTTCTCGTTTTTTCAATCTTTTGAATTCTTCTTGTTTTTTTTTCTCCTCTAGTTTTTTCTCGTCTTGTTTCTTTTTTTCCCCTTCCTCTTTAGTCTCTTGTTGTTTAACTTCCAATTTTTGTCTTTCAAGTCTTTCTTGTTGTTCTTTCTTCAAAATCTTCGCCATCTCTTCATCTGTCAATTTTTTAATTTCTCTGACCCTTCTTCTGGCTCCTAGAGTTCTTCTTTTAAGAGTATTGGAAACAATCTTATTATTCTTATAACCTAAGGCACCAATTTTATTCATTATCATACTAGTAATATCTGAGCCAATATTAGTTTTAACCACTTTCTCAATGGTAATATCTTCATCATTTTGGGAACCTACACTTAGAATTGATATGGGATTAGTATCTTTGATAACTTTTTCAGGCGAATCATCAAGACCAGAAAATCCTTCAGCTTCAGAATCTTCTTTGACTTTGGAGATTTCAAAGGGTTTGATAGGAGCCAAAACTTTTGAATCATTGTTTTTCTTATTTTGTTTGTTAGGGGTCAGTTTTAAACCATCACTACTGATTTTTTGTCTATTAGGAGTCAGTTTTAATTTCAAATTATAAATTTCCATCGTTAAATCTGAATTTTTTGGATTATTATCAATTTTCATAGTTAAACTTGACCTTTTTGGAGTAGATGAGTCTTTTGATATATCGTCAGTTTCCACTGTTTTGGAATCGGGTTCAGCTTCTTGATCGTCGATTTCAATGGTAATATCTGATTCTGTAGGTATCAATTTTCTTCTAGTTATTGGTTTATTGTCAACTTCAGATTTCTTATCAAGTTTTCTATCAATAACTTTCTTTGTTCTAACTGTATCTCTATAAGGTACTTCTTCCTCATCTGAGGAAATTAACAATTTCATAATATCCGAACCTGGTAAAACTTTTAACCTTTCTTGAGTATTATCTACTGTTCCTTCATCATCTGATGATAAGTCAATGATTCGTTCTTCAGAGACTGTCTTTGATGAACCATTTTTCTTGACCATAGTAGAAGCAGTTTTGAATCCCGTTTCCACTCCATCTGGCATGAAAAATTTCTTTTTAGAAAGTTTTTTAGGTCTTGCTAACAATGTCTCAATACAAACTTCGTCATCTTGTTTTCTCTTTTTAACAGACTTTTTCTTTCCGTTCATAATTTGAGTAGCAATTTTGATAACTTCCTCATCTTCTTCTTTGGTGAATTCTTCGTTGATTTCAATTCTTTTCTTTAAACAAACTGGTTTGAATTTTTTGGGAACAATCCGATCAGATTTAACATATTTTATCATATTCCCATTAGTAATTTGTTCTTGAACAATTTCATAACTAGACATGGACTTTTGAAACTTGGTGTTTTCTTGATCTGTTAAAAGTAATAAAACTTTCCCATCTTGTTTTCTTCCAGTTCTTCCCATTCTTTGAATATTTTTTATTGGCGACAGTGTAGCATCATAACAAACAATTAAATCAACTTCTCCAATATCTAAACCTTCCTCCCCAATCGATGTGGCTACCAAGATATTATAAATTCCGTGTTTAAAATCGGAGATCAAGTTCTTTTGTTGTTTTTGATTCATCCCATTCAATTGTGCTGATTCAGACAGTCCAGTTCTTCTTGATTCTCTTTCTAATTTTTCCTTCTCTTTGGCAGATAATTTTGCCATTTCTTTTTGCCGTTTGAGTGCATTTTCTTCATCAATAACTGCTTGTTTTTTTCTACCTCTACCTTTGGGTTTATTTTTCTCTCGAAATTCAACAGCATCGAATTTTTCCTTCTCTTTAGATTGTCCAATGAAAATATGTGGTTTCAATAATTTTGAATCCCCAACTGAATCAATGGCCCTAACAATCTCTAAGGCAGATTCTCTCATTTCTGTAAAGATAATAACCCTAGAGTTACCATCGGATTCTTTGAAAAAAGTGGTTAATTCTTCAATCAAAATATCCAATTTTGGATGACCAACAAAATTAACATCTTGAACTTTATCTTTATATAATTGAATGATTCTTTTGATTGAGTCATGATAATAAAAATTAGCAGCAATTTTATTAGTAGATTTCCCCAAATCATATTTGGCAGTAAACTCTTTATATTTATTATCAAAATATGCATAGAAAGTTTTGATCCCATAAACTTTTAATCTTCTTAACATTTGTCCAACATTTGATAGAACTTGTAAAATAAAATAGTAATACCATTTCAAACCTTCAGGTAGTTTGGGATTTTTAATTACTCTTTGAGATGCTTCCATTGCTTTGAAGGCATTGATCTTTGTTGGAGGAACATCATCATAAATTTTCTTATCAACCGCAATACCTAAAGCTGGTTCAATGGCTTCTGATAATAAATCAATAATATCTTCAATTTCTTGATTAGTCCCCACAACTCGCTTATCAATTTCTTTATTTTTCATATATTTGGCAATATCTGGGGATGATTCAGTTCTGATTTCGATTCTGGAAGCCAATAAATTAGAAGCAATTTCTTGAACACTAACAATATCTGAACCAGGAGTAGCAGTTAAGGCTAAAATTCTAAAAGAATGAGTAAATCTTGAAATAAATTTGATAATATTATTATAAGCATAATTTCCTCTAGTTCTATGAGCTTCATCAATGACAATTAAAGATATTGATTTTGGATCACAAAACCCTGATTTTAGGTCATTTTCAATGACCTGAGGAGTTGAAAAAAACACTCTTTTAGATTCCCAAATTTCTGGTCGATTTTTTTTCGATTTATCTAGTAAAATTGCCACATTATCTGGTTCAATTCCCGTCATTCCCACGGCTGCTTTGATTTGTTGAGCCACTAAAGGTCGAGTTGGAGCCACAAAGATAATTTTTGATTTAGGAAACCATCGATAATAATTTAACATGACACAAGATGATATAAAAGTCTTCCCAGTTCCCGTAGGAATGGCACAGATCACATTTTCATAAAAACATTCTTTGACAATATTGAATTGGTACTCGCGGATAGAGTAGTTGATGGGGTATATATAACATTCTAAGGCTTCTAAATCAAGTTTATGATGAGTTGCTTTATTTAAATTTGGAGCAGCTTGTAGAATTTCTTGATATTCCACTGGCTCAGTGTTATGGACCTTAGGATTGTCCAAAAACTGGATGATCTCGTCATCACTGCTTTCAAACGAGTCCGAAGAAAACTCGTCATCATGGGCCATGCTCTCTTCCCCTTTGATACTATTACAATTCCTCAAAGATTTCAACAATTTTCAGCTCATCTTTACCTCTCATACAAGACGCGACGCGTCGATTCTAAACGCAAAACCAAAACAAAATACCCGGCCCACCAGGGCTCGATTCAGCGAATCCTTGTTGTTGTATAAATTTCTGGAGATTTTTCACTTCCTTTCCCTCTTGATTTTTTTTCTTTTCCTTATCAACTATAACAGTCGAAGATGAATGGTTATTATCTGCGAATTCTACCTCAATGATGTTCTGTTATGGGGAAACAGCTTATGTTGATTTCCTGGAGCTTCATTTTGGGAGACATGTGAATGCATTTGTGGCCTCACCACCTTTCAGCAATGTTTAGGACCAACTGAGGCTGGTTATGTTGATCGTGTATAGCTTTAATATACAGAGTTTGTCTCTATTTGTGTCTCTGCAGCTGTAATTGAAGTTTGTTTTGATGTTAATACAAGAAAGTGCGGATCACGTGAGAATGTGTCAGCATACCTTTCGTGGAATTCCAGGGGAGCACTGCGGAGGAGGCAGCGATGAGCATCTTATCAAATTCAAATTGCTTTTGTGACTTCTTTTCTTCCCATTTTGCCACATACCCCAATTGCCCTCCACAAAACACCCCAAGAGTCTGTTTTATCCTTGTTATTATTAGTCCTACTCTTAATAGCTTACAAATCGCCCCGTCTCTCTTATCACTGCGTTGCTTATTATGTCTCGTCCTCAACCCATTCCCGGAGAAGTCTGGCCAACCAGACTCATCAAAGTCCACAACAACGATGTTCTTGTTATCGGAAGAGCTTCCAAAAATGCTAGCGCTCCAGGTTCTTCTTGCTCCACTCCGAAGCTCCATCCTAGAGAACCTAGACTCGACAATGCTTACTTTGGTGAAAGGACCTTATCTGCCGATCATGCCAGAATCAAAAAATTAGAAAACACAAACAAATATGTTTTGTGGGATTCCGGCTCGCAACATGGTGTTGTCTTCAAAGGTAAATTGTTGCCAAAAGGTGTTAGAGTGGTTATTGAATCAACTGACACTATTGGTTTGGTTTATGACAAGAAGAGATCTTCTCCAAAAGCTGGTAGTAAGCTCGATACTCTGGAAACTTTGGATGTTTTGAATGGTACCGTTGGTGAATTGTCAGGTTTAGCTGATATGGTAAACAATCCTGATTTTGTTGATGCTTCTTTAAATGATACCAAGGTTTTATTGAGATTTGAAATCAAACCATCATTCTCAAAGCAATATTTTTTTGTTAGTCTTGTTAGAATTGCTCCCACTGTTAGAAGAACTCAAGGAAGTATTGATTATATCCTCAATGATCCAGAAGATATTGAAAAAATTGATGAATATGATGTTGATGGAGATGTTGTTGAAAATGATTTCAATGATAAACAAGGATTCTATCAAGCAGATTTTGATGATAAAGTTGATTATTACGATGAAGAAGATGTTGAATATGTTGATGACGTTGACCCTCCATCCTGTTATGAAGAAGTCCCTGACGAGGATAACGTTGTTGATGAATCTGATTCTGCTTCTGAGAATGAATCTGACAAAGGCAATATGGAAGAAAACTCTGAAGTTGATTCTGAAGTCTCTGATTATAGTTCAGAAGAAGATGACTATGACTCCAATACCGATGCTTTCGTTCACAAACTAGTTGGTTTGAGCTCTTTACTTGAACATGCGGAAGCTGATGCTGATACTTTTAGTGATAATGATGGACCAACTGAAGTTGAAGTTGAATCTGTTGAAGCCAAAAGTAGTAGTGATGATACTTCTGCTAATAATGACGTTTTTTCAGACGATGTTGTCACTGAAGATAACGAATCAGATCTTTCTGATATTAGTGAAACTGAATATTATCCAATTGGTAACAAAAAGAGAAATATAGAGGAAGTGGAAAAAGATGAATCAAGTAAAGAAGATGAAGACTCAGAAAGAATTATCAAAAAGCCAACTATCAAGAAGAATGATCATACATTGGCTAAAGGCATTGGTCTCGGTTTAGTTATGGGATCTGTTGCCACTTTCTCTACATTGGCATTGATGGCTGAGTACGTTTACAATCTCAACTAGATTCCTACATGAAATGATTTTTTTATCTTTTGTTTGGGTTTTTTTTTTATGGTTTTTTTTATATTATCTTATGATATCTAATCTCCCTTTATTATTGTTTATTTTTAATCCACCCTTCTTTTTGAATATTTTTGTTAACTTTTTTTGGTTTTGGACAGGTCTAAGCTGGTTTGATTTTGGTTACAATTACCCCTGTTGGAATATATATAATTCTTCCTTTCTGAATTCTTCTCAAAATTTTGGGATTTTGTAGGTGCATTCATGATGATCGGCCCTAAATCTGGCTCGTGTTTATTGCGTGTTGTTTTTGTTTGTTTATTTTTGATTCAAAGCAAAAAATTTCTCACTTCTTTCTAAAAGAACACCACACAAACAACTCCACTCCGTCCTCGTCTTTTCATCGCTCGTCAGTCCTGGATTATCTGCTATTCTCCAACAGTCATTTCACTTCCCTTCTCAATATCCTTAAAGTTTACTCCCTTGTTTATTTTTTTTGTTGTTGTTGTTTTTCTGCCTTAATTTTTAATTGACTTCCCTCTTTTTCTGACTTCCTCCTGAAAAGACTTTTAATTACTCCTTTCCCACTGTTCATTTCTCCCAATACTTTGTTTGTTTGCTTTAGATTTTGAATCATGCCGCTTCCTAACACTAATTTCCCTAAGTTGCGAAATCTTCAGGATGAAAACTCTGAAAATCAGCCAGTTAATAGTAATAGAAAAGTCAGCAAGCAAAGAAAACCCACGCCCAATGATCTTTTGGCACAGTTGCCTGCTTTATCTAAAAGAGTAAGCAAAGAGCTGTTAAGAATAGATCACGGTGGTGATGAAAACGATGCGGGTTTAATGGTACCTCCAATTAACCCAGGTCATAATAATAATGAAAGAGATTTAAATTTCACGGTTAAACTTTCTCAAAACTTGATTGTGCAAACCAGAAAATTACAAGCTGAAAACAAAATGAAAGACCAAAAGTTATTAGAGCTTACCAAACAAAATAAGCAGTTGACTTCAAGTGTTAATGCTTTACAATCCAAAGTTTCTGATTTAAGTAACAATGAACAACTTTTGGATGATACCAACTGGCAATTGAATATGAATTATCAAGAGAATTTATCTGATTTGAAGAAATATAAAGATCTTAACTTGAAACTCAATAATGATTTGTCATTTTTAAATAATACTAATAATGCTTTGGCTCTGCAAATTGATGAATTAAATTTAAAATTAAAAAGTTTAAGTGAGAATTATTCAAGTATTAAAAATTCTACAGATGTTAAAGTGGTTGATTTAGAAAAGCATATCGAAGATTTAAATACTGAAAATACTGAATTGACTTTAAAACTTTCCTCATTAGAGACTAAGCTTGCTGATGAATCTTCAAAAGAAAATAAAATTCCCAAACTTAATTCTGTTACTCCTAATTTGAAATTTTTTAATAGATCTAAATTTGAAGATGAAAATGCCAATTCATCAATGGATAACATTTTCAATGATAAATTTTCTGAGCCTAAAGGATCTCCAATCAAAAATGCTCCTGGTAGAAATATGATTTTGGAATCTCAAACCATGAAATCTAATTTAGATCATGCTCACCAAGTTATTTCAAGGTTAAGAACTCAACTTATGAAATATAGAAGAGAAAATATTAGTGGAACCTCAAGTTCCTTCAATTCAACTACTGGTGCTAGTCTCTTTATGGAAAATTCTGATGCTCAATCTATTAGTTTTAGAAAGTTAAGCTCTAATGTTTCTACTAAAAAAACTGACTTTAAAACTCGTGCTATCAAAAATACTAAATTACAGTCTGGTAGCAATAGAGTTGCTAAGTACAAAATTATTGATCATGATACTGATAAATTATTAGAAAATACTGAAAATTGGTTAGAATATGATCCAAGCGATGATAATTCTAGTAGTACTGAAGATGAAGATTTTGATAGTATGGGAATTGAAGATGAAGAATCATTCAATTCTTCAAATGTTCCAAGATTTGCTATTGATCCTTATGCGGAATCATCATTTATGGATATTTCTAAATTGGATGAAAAAGATGAAAAAGCCATTGTTGATGATTACGTTAAAAAAAATAAATTGATTTTGATTCCATTTGATGAATACAATAGTGGGATCAATCCTTCTGCCACTCTTACAAACCTTAACAAATATCTTTCTGAAGATCCTACTACTAATGGTAATCCGTTGAAAAAACCAAAGAGCAGAAAATCTTTAGGTGATGAATTATTTGAAGCTCATGATTTCACTGAATCCGATCTCGATATTACTGGTAGTAGAATCATAGATGTTGATGATGAAGATCTTGTTGAATCATCAATGATTGATAATGATGATTTTGTTACGATTAGAAATAAGCATCAAAAATTAGAAAATTTGAAATCTGAAAATGAAGATTTGAAAAAACAACTTGAAGAACTGAAAGTTACTGAAGATTCTATTCATAATCATGCTGATCATTTTGGTATGAAAGCTATTGCTATTGGGGAATTTTCCTTACTTACCAAAAAATCTAAGTCATTAGAAGACGAAACCAAATATTTGAAAGATAACATTGCTGAGTTGAATGAAAAGAATTTGAGATTATCTCAAGAAATCAAAGATTTGTCCACTAATCATGAAACGAGTATTGCTAATTTGAGATCATCTCATTTTAAAGAAATTGAAGCTAAACATTCTGAAACGGAAACTTCTAAGGTTTCTGTGGCTAAAGAATTAGAATTATTAAAATCTAGTTTAGTTAGAGTAGAATTAGAAAACAAAGAATTAATTGAAGAGTTGGAAATCATTAAAGGAGAAAAATCTCAGTCATTGTCAAAAATTCAAGAACTAAATGACAAACTTAGAAAAATCAATAATGAAAATCAAGATTTGAAATTCAAAGCTGATGAATTAGCCTTTAAAGCCAATCAAGCTGCTAAAGCATTTAATGAATTGAAAGAAAAGCATGAAGATGTTAGTTCCAGATATGGGGATTTAGTTACTGAACATGAATCCTTGATTGGTGAACATGACAAAGTTAAATCAGGTCATTCTGAATTGATTGCTGCGAATGCTCTTTTAATTTCTCAACATAATTCCTTGAAATATGATCATACCAAATTGGAATCAGAAATTGGTAATCATGTTAAATCTTTAAAAAATCTTGAAAAACTGTATTCTGGTTTAGAAGCATCTCATTCTGAAACTAAGTCATTAATTGAATCTAAAGATGTTGAATTACAGAAACATCAACAATTGCTTGCTGATAAAGAAAAAGAATTCCAAGAATTATCCAAAACCCATGAATCTGTTACTGCTGATCATGATTCGGTCATTGATAAATTAGCTGCTGCTACTGCTGGTTTGGCCGCTTTGGGAGCTTCTCATGAATTATTGAAAAAGAAGCATGATGATTTGGAAACTACTCATAAATCAGTTTTTGAGCTGAATAATTCGGTTAAATCTCAAATTGATTCGCTAAATAAAGAGAAATTGGAACTTGAATCATCTGTTAGCTCTTTGAAACAACAAAATGAAATGGTTAAAGCTGATTACAAATCGGTTATAAATAAGAATAAATCATTGAAAGAAACTATTGTTTCTAATGAACTTGAGTTAGAAACTTTATCTGAACAAGTTAACTCCTTTGAATCTAAGATTGAATCATTAAACTCTGAAAAAGTTGCTCTCATCAATAAGCATGAACTCGTTCAAAAATCTCTTGATGATGCTAATAAGAAACATCTGGAATTAAAGGAAACTCATGAAAGCTTATTGCTGGATCATGAATCTTTAACTAACTCTCATAAAGATGTTAATGGTAAATTCACGGATGTTTCTACCAAACTATTGGCAATTACTGCAGCTCATGAAGCTTTAACTTTTAAAAATAAGTCCATTGAAAACGAACATCTTGATTTACAATCCAAACACAAGAAGTTGGTTGGCGATCATGAAGAAAAACTCAAAGTTATTGATGATCATGTTTCTAAAATCAATGATCTTAATTCAAAGATTAAAGATTTAACTAATAATGTTGATGAGTTGAATGGTAAAATCAAATCTCTCAATGAAGAAAATTTATCTTTGAAATCGGAAAAAGAATCATTGTCCAAATCAATCGAATCTTTGAAAGATTCTCATAAAAAAGAACTTGTTAAATCTGCAGAAAATTTGGCACTTCTTCAACTTGCTCATAAGAAACTATCTGAGGATCAAACTACTCTTTCTAATGAACGTGGTAAACTTGAAGAATTACATGCTACCACGGTTGATGGCTTAAAGAAAGATCTTGAATCTGTAAATACTAAATTAGATGGAAAAGATAAAGAATTATTGATATTGAACGATGAACATTCTGCTAAAGTTAATGAATTAGAAAAACAACTCAAAGCTTCTCAAGAAAACAATGAAACTTTATCTAAATCTACCATTGCTCTTAAATCTTCTTTGGCTGCTGCTAATAATGAGTTATCTTCATTGAAAAAAGAATTAAGTGATCATATTAAATCATTGAAAGAAAAAGAATCTTCAATTTTTGAAAAGGAAAATGATTATAAAAGTATCAAAACTGAGCATGAAAAATTATCTAGTTCTCACTCAAATATTACTAAAGACTTGGCAATTTCTGCTGCTGCTTTCGCTACTCTAGAAGTGGCTCATAAGACTTTGAAAGATGATCATGAAAAATTATTTAGTTCTTTGGAATCTGAATTAAAACAATTAAAAGATGAAAAAATTGATTTGAAATCAGAAGTTCGTAATTTAGAAAAGAAAATCGATGATTTAGAATCCTCAAAATTTGCAATTGAATTAAAACTTAAAGAATCTGTTGCGAATAATGAGCTATTAGAAAAATCCATTACTAAATACCAAGCGGATCTTAAAAAGATTAATGATGATTATCAAAATGTTTTGGCTGATTTGAACCTGGTTAAAGATGAAAAAGAAAAATTGAGCAAAAATCATAATGACCTTCTTGACTCTCATAAGTTTGTTAAAGGAGAATTAGATTCTCACAAAAAACTCTTGAGTGATTCTAAAAAATCATTTGATGAATTATCTAATTCTCATCAAGATGTTAGTACCAAACATGAATCTACTGCTAAACAATTGGCTGCTTTGGTTGCTACTAATGCTGCTTTGAATACTAAACATATATCTCTAGAAGATGATCATGCAACTTTGGGTTCAAATTTCAAATCTCTTGAAGATAATCATGGAAAAGTTAATGCTAATTTGAAAACTATCAAGGAAAAGAATGCTTCACTTGTCAAAGAATTAGAAATTTTACAAAAAGAAAATTGCCAACTCAATTCATCTATTAAAGACTTAAAGGAAAATATTCAAGAATTATCTGAAAAGAATGATCATTATCTTAAGGAAAAGGAATTGAATGAAAAGAAGTTAGAAGAATTAGAAAAGTCCAAATCAGAAACTGGTAACACTGTTGAATCAATTTCCAAGAAGCTTATCGAATTAGAAATGGCTCATAAATTATTAGATTCTGACAAATCTGCTCTTGAAAAAAAATACTCTGGCTTGAAATGTATCAATGATAAATCAATTGAAGAACAAGAAAAACTTCAAAAAGATCTTGCTATTGCTAAAAAAAAAATTGATGAAGATAATGTTAATAAAGTTTCCTTAGAAAATGAACTCGAAAATGCTAACTCTACTATCAAAGATCTTAATGTTGTCAAATCTAATTTGGAAAAACAACTTGATGAAATTAATGCTAATAAATCTGAATTGGAAGCTCAAGTCCAAGAATTACAGAGCAAACTTGAAACCAATGAAAGGTTAATTAATGCTAAAGATTGTCAAATTGAGAAACTTGAAAAAGAATCTGAAAAGAAAACAACTGCTCTTGAAGGTAGCGTTGCTACAATTACCGCTGAACTAGCTGCTATTAAATCAGAAAAAGAAAAGAAAGTTAAAGAATTTGATGAATTATTAGAATCAAAGAATTTAATTATCAGTAATCTCGAAACTAAATCTAAAGAATTATCATCAAAGATCGAATCATTAGAAAAAGATATTGAATCTAAAGATGTTGAACTTAAAGATCAAGTTAATAAAGTTGAAGAATTAAGTAAATCATTAGTTGACAATAAGAAGGAGCATTCATCGACCTCTGATAAATTGAAAACCATTACTGCTTCATTGGCTGCTTTAGAAGCAACTCATTTGGGCCTCAAATCTAGCCATGAGAAACTTGATCAAGAACATAAAAATGTTAATAAATCATTGGTGGAACTTCAAGAATCTAATAAGTCATTGAAGAGTTCTCAAGATGAAAAACTTTTTGAATTGAAATCTAAATTAGCAGCAAGTGAGGAAAATTTGAAAAAATTGAAATTGGAGTCTGAAGAATTGACTAAATTATCTAACGATAAAGATGAAGAATTAAAATCAATTGAGAATGCTCATAAAGAGAAATCTGATTCTTTGCTTAATTTAACTAGTAATCACGAAGAATTGAAAGCTAGTTTGAAAGACTTGCAAGATGAAATTACTGCTAAAGATAAACTACATTCTGAAACCAGATCGTTACTTGATGCCAAGCTTTTGGAAGTTGCTGCTTTACATGAAACTAAAAAATCTTTGGAAAATGATCATGTTAAAAACATTGATGAACTTAAAGGTAAGCATGAAGTTTTCATCAAAGAATTAAAAAAAGAACTAGAATCAAAATCAATCAAGATTGGATCTTTAGAAAAATCATTTAAAGAAAAAGAAAAAGAATTATCAACAGTTTCTGCTTCAATTACGAGACTTCAAAAAGAAATTATTGATTCGAAAGTCCAACAATCAGAAATTCTTGATAATAATAAAGATTTTGCTAGTAAGATTGAAAACTTAATGGCTAATAATGATGAATTAGAATCTAAAATTAAGTCTTTAACTTCTACCAATGATAAATTGAAGAAACAAATTGAAGAATTTGAAGAGAGTAACAAGAAAATTCAACTAGAAAAATCATCAGATTCTACCAAGTTGATGGAAATCACTGCGGCTTTGGCCAGTTTGAAAGCTGCTCATTCTACTTTAACCAATGATCATAAAGAATTAAGCGATAAATATAGAAGTTTGAATGATCAGTATGCAAGAGTCAGTGAAAAACGTTCAGAAATTGATGGGGCTTTAACTTCATTAAAAACCAAACATTCCTCAATTGAAGAAGAGTTGGAGAATCTTAAGAATGCTAACGGTGAATTGGAAATTAAATATAAAGATTCGGTTAAAATGTTAGATTCATTGAGTATATCTCAAAAAGATTGGAAGATTGAAAAATCCAAATTATTGGAAGAGTTAGAAGCTGTTAAAGAAATTCATGGTAAAAGTGATTCGGCATTATTAGAATTAACTAAAGCTCATGAATCATTACAAAAGAAACACGATGATTCGATTAATGAAAGTTTCCAATCTTTGAAATCTGCGGAAACTCAATTAGTTAAAGAAAAAGAAGAATTATTATCTAAGAATGAGGAAGTCAACAAACGAGTTAAATCTCTTGAAGCGATTATTTCTACTGCTAATGGTAAAGAAATTGAATTATCCAGAAAATTGAATGTTTTTGTCAAAGAGATAGAAGAATTGAAGTCTGCTAATTGGGAATTGTCTAGGAAATACAATTCATTAAATGATCAACATACTGAACTTAATAACGAAAAGGCAACTCTTGTCAAAGATAAAGATGAACATTCTAAGGTGAAAAGTGAATTGGCTAAAGTTACTGCTTCATTAGTTGCTTTAGAATCTGCTCATGCTTTACTTAGTACTAAACATGAAAAAGTTAGTGATGAACTTATTTCTAATAAAGAATTTAAATCTAACAGTGAATCTGAATTGAAAAAGTTGAATTTGGAAAAACAACAATTGAATGAAAAGATTGCGCTTATCACCACTAAGAACGAAAAAATTCAAAATGATTATGATAAATTATATGCTGATTATAATGAACTTTTCGCTAAACACTCCAAGTTGAATGATTCCAAGAAAACTTTGTCAGATGAGAATTCTTTTTTGCTTGATAAATTCGCTGATTACAAAGAAAAATTGGATAAACAAGTTTCTGATTACGATAACTTGAAATCAATCAATAACTCTTTAACTATCAAAATTAATGATTTGGAAAATTCCAAGAAATCTTTAGATCAAGTCAATAAAGAATTAGTGCTTGAAAAATCTAATTTACTTGCTGATTCTGAAAAATTAAATTCATTAATCGACAATTTGAAGAAAGAAAATATGGAATTGAAAAATAAATATGAAGAGTTACTTAAGAAATCTGAGATTTTGAATGAAGAGTTAAAACAACTTAAAGCTGAAGATGATGATTTTGTTGATGCTTCTCAAGATTTTGAAGATGATGATTTGACCGTTCTTAAAAATAAAGCTACTGCCAATAATATGATCTTATTAAATGCCGATGAATATTCAACCATGATTCATACTAACAATATTTCAAGAAATGAACTTGAAGATATTGCTAAAAAATTGAATTTACTTGTTATTCCAGAAAAATTTTACGTTGCCACTAATATGTTTAAAAAACCTGATACTAATAATGTTATTGTGGTCCCTAAAACCTATTATAATAAATTAAGCAAAAATGATGTGATGACTCTTCATAAAGTTAGTGATGATAAACTTAAAGAAGAAATTGAGAAAAGAGGAATTGCTTTTGATAAACCAGAAATTATTATTGAGGATAAAGAAAGTGATTCTCCGGCTCCTTCGCCTCCAAGTGTTGAAAAACTATCTAACAGAAAATCTATTCGTTCATTATTAGGTCGATCACCTTCCTCTAAATCTGATAGAACCATGATGATGCCACCTCCATCTAGAAAGCTCTCCACTCAGCAACTTAATAAAAGAGTTTCCACTTCTCAACTCACTCATAGATCAACAGTTTCCACCAGACATTCTACTGCTAATGTCAGTTCTGTCACTGGGATATCCCTTGCTACCGAAGCTTCTTTAACTGATTCCAATATTATTGCAGCAGTTACTCAAACGGTTATCGGTGAATTTTTATACAAATATTATCGTCGTTTAGGTCCATTGAGTGTGATGTCAGAAGTTAGACATGAACGTTATTTTTGGGTTCATCCATATACTATGACTTTATATTGGAGTGAAGAAAACCCAGTCATGAGTAATCCATCAGATGATAAAGTTAGAGCGGCCGCGATTGTGGGAGTGGAAAGTGTTGAAGATAATAATCCATTACCCGTGGGTATTTATCATAAAAGTATTATTATCCGTTCAACTGATAGGGATGTTAAAGTCACCTGTCCTTCAAGAATCCGTCATAATGTTTGGTATAACTCTTTGAGATATTTGATTCAAAGAAATTCTGATGGTCTCGATCTTGAAT
>JBAKFZ010000058.1:0-66768 GCA_037355385.1 Saccharomycopsis sp. FM-2023a
ATGTTTTCTGAGGGGCAAATTATAATTATTTTAATTGATTCGTGATATTGGATCTCTTTTGTAATATCAACTGGTTTTAATTATTAAGAAATGAAATCATTTGGTAACCTTCTTTGGTTTTCTTGGAGGAGTAACAGATCTTGGATTGCTACCATTAGTAGCATAAGAATATTTAGATTTCTTTTCAGCAGGTTTTAAAATTTGGAAAGAACATAACAAACTTTCATCAACACTCATCATGGCACCAGCATTATCAAATTCACCACAATAATTTGGGGCCGAGAAGAGTGTCACTAATTGGCGTTTGCTGAAGAATTCATAACCATCTTCCACCACTTGATGGGCTCTGCAAATTAAATCCATGTCTTGTTTTTGAAGAAAACGTGAAATAACATCCGGACCAAAAGTAAATGAGACCCCTCTATCATTTTCTGACCAACCGGTGATATCTTTATCTGGATCAGACCATAACAAATCACATAATAAACCAACATCTGGAATATCAGTAGGTCTCATAACTCTTCTAATTTGTTCCATAGAATTTAAATCAGGACTCAAACCACCATGCATAGTAAAGATTTTTTCATCGATGATAGCAGCAATTGGCAAACAATTGAAACAATCAGTGAAAGTTTTCCATAATTTGATGTTGTATCTTCTTTTACATTCATCATAAAACCCGTAAATTCTGTTAATTGATGCACATTCGTGATTACCTCTTAAGATGAAAAAGTTTTCTGGGTATTTGATCTTGTATGCTAATAATAAGCATATTGTTTCTAATGATTGTTTACCTCTGTCAACATAATCACCAAGGAATAAGTAGTTGGCCTCTGGAGGAAATCCACCATATTCAAACAATCTTAACAAATCATAGTATTGACCATGAATATCACCACAAATCTAGAAATAAATGTTAGTAAAAAATTTGTTCAAACAAGGTCGCCCGAAAAAGGAGGCACAAACTGCTTCCTTGCCACCCGGAAATAATCAAAAATCAAAAAGTAAGTAAACATACCTTGATAGGAGCTTCTAACTCTAAAAGAATAGGTTGTGAGATGAATATTTCTCTAGCTTTAGTACAAAGATATCTGATTTCATTTTCTGCTAATTGGACTTGCTTCCCTGGTCTGGAGCCTCTGACTTCCAAAAGTCTGTTGACAATGGAATCAACATCTGGTTCTTGTTGATCAGCCATAATGTAAGCGTAAATTATTTAGAAACAAGTAGTAATGAATGGTTTGATGTCTTGAAAAAAGTGACTCTGGATATTGAGAAACACACACAAACAAACTATTATATTATAACTTCTAAGAATAAATCCACTAATAATCACTGGAATAAAATGGACGATGATAAAGCCGCTGGATTCAGGAAGTTGAAAACAGATATGGATCTGATGGATTGGAGGCGTGGTAATTGAAAGAAGACACGTTCAACGGTACGAAGGTTTCCACAAAAACAACAACAAATCAAAAAATCAACAATAAAAGATTACAGCCACGGGACTTGCAAAATAGGCTGAATGTAAAGGGGATAATGGATAATAAAAGAGCTGACTGGACGGACGCCTTTTATGAAGATGACTAAGTGTTGATAACGAATAATATAACGACTTTACAAGGCCTTAAAGAGAAAAGGGATAAAACTTGTTCAGTTTTTTGTTGTTTTTTTCTTGCAATTTTCAGATCGTCTTAAATTTAACCGGTCAATGTCTGGTTAAGGTGCGATGGGCCTCAGAAAAAACTCGTGTTATTTGTTAGTTAATAAGTAATAGAAAAGCCAATCAGAGAAAGGTATCCTATGTTTATACAGTATATAATTAGTTGTTTATTAAAAACTGAGAATATGCAGAAATTCAATCAGGATTCGCCACTCTTTTATACCTACTCTCCTGATCTGGATGATGACGCTATCAGAAATCAGGTTTTAGATACTTAATTAGGGGTTACCCGAGGAGTCACAAATCTTGCATGACAGGGTAACTCTTACCGGAGTCCAACATTGCCCCGGCACTTGTTATTAAATTGACTATCTAATAATCAACAATCGTAAAGTTATAAATAAACGCTCTAAAAGTATATTTAATTCATACACAATCAAATACTGTTATCAATTCCAAAAAATTATAACAAACACAACAGAAGAAAACAGTAA
This sequence comes from Saccharomycopsis sp. FM-2023a, assembly GCA_037355385.1. Lineage (NCBI taxonomy): Eukaryota > Fungi > Ascomycota > Saccharomycetes > Ascoideales > Saccharomycopsidaceae > Saccharomycopsis > Saccharomycopsis sp. FM-2023a. The sequence continues at coordinate 2,158 of JBAKFZ010000058.1, forward strand.
TAACAACAAACTCAAACTTAAACTTCAAGTAATTCAATACCCCCGACTGACCAAATTTCTTTTTCATCTTCAAATCTATCACTGAACATTGCTTCAGCGTCTCCACCAGCTTTAATTCTTTCTCTTTCTTGTCTAGCCAATCTACTTGCCACTCTTTTAGTATATTCATCAATTGATCTAATTTGAATAACGGCTCCAGCAGAATTTTTAATAGTTTTACCATCAGAAGATTCTTCAACCATTTTCTTCGACCACTCATGGTAAACTGACATTGATTCATCTTGAATCAATCTGAATAGTTCAATAAAAGTTTTTTCAGCTGGTAATTTAATTGGAATAACAAGATCTCGAACACAACTGAACACACTTGGAGCAATAGAGTCTAAATTCGGTTTGATTATTTCATCATATTTAGTTCTAGCAACTGTTTTCAAAACAACAAGAGATAACCTTCTTGATTCAGTTTCATTGCAAACTGGTTTAACCGTAGCTAAACTTAATTGATCAACCAAACTACTTACAAATTCATCTTGTAATTCAAAGGGCTCAGAACTTTCAATTGATTTCTTACCATCAGATTTAGGAGAGTCAACCTCACCAATTAATAATAAGATTTTACCTGCTGCTATAATTGATTGAGCACTCAAATAAGTATCAGCAGATGAAATACCAGAATTAATAAATTTAACAATTTGTGTAGTTAAACCAGATTCAAAAATGGTTTTTGGAGAATCTTTGAGGAAAGCATTTAAAGTTAAAATACTAAATGTGGCATTTTCATTATTCAAAATCTTTTCTTTGATAATTCTTGTAGCTTCATCAGGTTTCAAAATTATTGAAATTGCTCCAATTAATTTTGCATACGCAACAGTTTGTTTATCATCAACAATGTTGATTTCATTTTCCACTAATTCTAAAATTCCAGCTTTTGAAGCTTCACCTAATTTTCCACCAACTTTATCAACCACTTCGATCAAAGCTTTCAACATTGCAGTTTTAACACCACCATCTTGGCTAGATTTGACCCCATTAATCAACTCATTAACCAAAGGATCAATTTTTGCTTGGTATAAAATCAAAGTACCTAAAGCTTTAGCAGCTCTCAATCTTAAAATTTCATTAGTTTCATCTCCCAAAGATTTAATAAAAGTTCTTTGTAATTGAGGAGTAAAAGGTCTTAAAAATTGAGGAATCTTGATTAATAACATAGTTAAAGCAGATAAAATAGCCGCTTTAACATCACTTGGAACTCTTTCACCAATAACACGAATTAAAGGACCAGTGACTGACGTAAAGAAAGGTTTTAAATTAGCAGCTGGACTTTTAGAAACCACTGAAGCAATACCAATAGCAGAAACTTCTTTTTGATTGTAGTTACCAAACATCAAACCTTGAATAAATATAGGTAAAACGCAACCAGGACCTCTTGGATTGATTTTGAAGGCTTTCAAATCTTCATTATTTTTACCCACTGATTTTAATGCACGTTCGGTAGGAATAACCAAAGTTTCTAACATTTCTTTAGATTGATGTTTGACTAATTCATTCAAACACTCCCAATCGTATTTAACCAATTCATCATCTTCATCGTTAAGACTATAAATACATCTTTCAAGGATATCCGCGGTATAAGTAGAGTAGTCTAAAGTTGAAGTTTTAAAGAATTCTTTCAAATGTTCATACACAACTTTAGCTTTAGATTTGTCCTCATTTTTCAATAATGATAAAACTCTTTGAATGAATGGATGACAACCTTCTTCATCATTAATCGATAATAAAAACTTGGTGAAATTTTTGGAGATAACATTTCTAGCATCACTAGCCAAATCTGGTTTAGTCAAACTATTAAGGAAAACATCAATAATTCCGGTCAAATATCTGTATAACACAGGGCCAGCAACTTGTGATAGAGCACCAAGAGTAACTGCTTTTGAAGGATCCAAAGGTGGAGATAATAATGAAGGAACCAAAACTGGAAATATTTCATCAGCTTTATTGGCCATAAGTTCTTTGAGAGCTTTAACCGCATTTTCCCTATCGCTTTCGCTATCTAACAATTCTAATAATTTTGGAATAACTCCATCAATTGCAGTATCACCAACACATTCAAGAAGGGAATCAAAAGTTTGAGCAGCAGCTTCTCTAACATTTTCATTTGGATCAATAATAGCATCAGCCACAATATGAACGAAAGAGTCTTGATGATCAATAATGTTTTGATCATTAGTAGATTCCATAATTTCTTTAAGAGCAATACAAATACCTTCTTTAGCATTGGAATCACCACTAATCATTATTTCTTCAGATGTTGGTAACAATTGACCTAAAACAGTCGGACCAATTCTACGAACTAAGTCACCAAGAGATAAAGCACTGATTCTTCTTTGAATATCAAACGGTGATGCAAGACGACGAATAATGATGTTGGCTAAAGTTGGCAAAATTTCTTTCAAAGTCTTTGGAGTATTAGCCACAAGTGGATTCCAAATTTCAATAACTGCAGATCTAACTCCACTAGCTGTATCAGAACGACAAATGAATAGTAATGATAACACTCTATCTCTAGTATCTTGTCCCAAGACTTCGATAAGTTTAGCACCAACTGCAGAGTTACCAATAACATAGACGTTACGTTCTTCATCATCTTCAACTGGATCACCATTTTCATCAACTTCACCAGAAATTTCAATAGTTTTTTGGAAAATATCACCAATTTTGAATAATAAGTCACCAATTAACCTAACAGAAGCCAATCTAATGTTAGAATTATTATCAGACATACCTTTTTCTAATTCCGGTAATAATAAGTCAACCGCTTTATTTGAATAGTTAGAAACAATCAATTTACCAGCTTTAATTGCAGTATCACTGATGAGTGGATCATTATCTGCCAACCCAGCTAAAATTGGAGGTAAAATTTTAGCAATATAAGGTGAAAATTGAGCTCCAAAACAAACAGGCAAATATAATAATAATGGCATATAACCGGCTCTTACATAACTTTTACTAGAAGAAGCACCAGCCAAAATTCTTGGGAAAAGATCTTCCAACTTAGAAACACCAAGACTTGATAAAATTTCAGCCAAAGCTTGAGCAGAACCTAATCTATCACCAGCTTTACTTTCATCCGCTAAAGTATCTAATAATTTACCAACCAAATCTGGGAAATTTTCTTCACCTAGTTTTTCGACTAATGAACCAAGGGCTCTAGCAGCAGTAGCTCTGGTCATAGCAACTGGATCAACCATGGCAATTTCTAGTTCTTGAATCAAATTAGGTAAATAAGGAACCAAATCACGAGCATCAACTAAAAGTGACATATTACCAACAATTTGACAGGATTTTCTCTTTGTTGAAGCAGATCTCCCCACCATACCTCTATGAATAACATGAATGATCAAAGCTAAGGAAGGACCATCAATATAATGAACGAATTGAGTTTTAATCAAAGCATCAAGAGCTTCTTCAGTGTACTTAGCAGGATCGCCAATGGCCTTAATTAAAATTGGTACTGATTTTTGAATTTCCGGATTTCTAATAACTTCCCCAAATCTTTTCAAAGCTTGTTCTGCGGCTTTTCTAACTTCTTTATGAGAATCATTTAGAACCCCAACGATTTCTGGAACAATGATCGAAAGAGATGCTGATAACTGAGTTGGATCTAAATAAGCCATCGAACCTAATAATTCCACTGAACCTTTTTTAGATCTCCAAGAAATTTCATCTAAATTTTCAATTGCTAAAGGAATTAACTTCTTAATCCCAAATGAAGTGGTATTTTTCATAACAACTTGTGAAGTTTTATCAGCGGCAGTTCTTACTTCAGTAACATGGTCACCTAAAAATCTCAACAACAACGGAACAATTTCAATAACATAAGGTTCAAAATACTTCCCGATGATTCTTGATAAACATTCAAATCCAAACATAACACTCTGTCTAATTTTTGGATCAGATTTATTTTCAGCAGCATCGATCAAATTTCTAATGATATCAAACTCTGATAATGCTTTAATTCCATATCCTTTTGCTAAGCCAGCAATCCCATAAGCAGCCCCTCTTCTTTGATTGAGTTTGTAATTACTATTAAATAATGATTCAAATAACAAATCAAAGTAAATTTGCAATTTATCATCGAATAAAAACACCAAAGGATCAATGTATTTAGCAATGGTAAATTGCACAATTTCTGAACTTGAAGGATCAATCAAAGTCTTAATCAATTGATTAACAATCTGAATAATCATTTTAGAATCACCATTTTTATTCAAATGACTAGCTAAAACCCCATAAAAGATAACTGCACTTTGTTTAATTCTTGGAATTTGATTTTTTTCACTAATACATTTTTCAAAAATCTCGGTTAATTCTGTAACTAAGTTCATTCCATGTAACTTAATGATTTCGATACCAGCATTTTGTAATTCAGCATAAACTTCACTATTAGAGTCTGCCAAATATTTATCTTCTTTTAAGACTAAATTATTGAAAAAAAGTAAAGTGGAATCATTATCAAAGAAGGGTGCAAGGTATTTAAAAGTTAAACCAATACCATTACGGGATTCCCAATTATCTTTTTGTTGATCTGAAGTCTTGATGACTAAACCGAAATCATCTAAAATTGGAGGAGGAGGTTTCGAATATTTTTCAAACAATTCAATTAATTTATTGAAAACTTCTAAGAAATACTCTGGTTTTTCATTAATTGCTTGACCAATTGATCTGGCAATAGAAACTCTTAATCCCATATCTTCATGACCCAAAAAGCTAATCAATTTCAAAATCAATTCTTCAGTCAATTCCAAATTATTTTCTTGCCAAATTGATAATGCAATCTGTGCATTAGTTTCTTCATTATCATAACGAGAAACCCAAACTTCAGCATAATCTTCTGGTTTTAAATCTTCATAATCAAGAATGAATTCTTCATCAAGCTGCTCCAAAATGGTTAATCTAATGAGTTTATTTTTAGAAAGTAAGTTATCAATTAAAGTAGTTTTCAAATCAACAGCACTAATATTATTGGAAATGTTTGCACAAATAGCATTGAAACATTCTTTAATAACTTTTGATCTAGCAGGAACTTTATCAATAGATAAAATTAAAGAAGTCAAAATTTTTGATCTAGGAATTAATTCATTTTCAAACACTTCAGAATGATTAGCCAAAATATCAATGGATAAAAGTAATTGCTCTTCATTTGGATCTTCTTGTTCGAACTCTCTATTAGAAATTTTCGGACCACTTCTGAACATGGTTTCTGATTTATCATTAATAACTTTCATTAATAAAGGAATCAAATAAATCAAACCAAAACAGTCTAAAGGTTTATTATCAGTTAACAATTTGATGGTGAATAAATCTTTCAAAACCAATTCATCCAAAGTTTGAGAAATTTCAATATCTGCTCCAAATAATTTCAAAATTGAAATACCAATACTTCTTTTAACTTTGATTAAAGCGGATGAATCATTATTAACACTTAACATGTTACTAGAGTTTAAGAAAGTATCGACGACTTCATTTCCAAACAAATCATTACTTAAAGGATTTTTAACAATTTCAAGTAAATCATCAATTGCTTTTGGAAACCAAAATTTATACCCATTATCAATTTTTGCTTCTAGAGCAATAACCAAAGCATTAATCAATCTAATTGATCTTAAACATTTCAAATAAACTGATTGAACTGATAATTTGATTTCATTTTCTTTAATAGTTTGAGCTTTGACTAATTCTTCTTCTTCTTTTGTTAATTTTTTTGATTGTTTACCACCTTTTTTGGCTTGAATTTCTTTTTTCAAATCTTCTTCCCATTTTTTAGTGGCATAATCCTTGGAGTTTTTATTTTCAGCGTATTTGGATTTCTTATTTTTATTTAAAGGATCATCAACTAATTCTCCCTCTGGACATTTCCAGATTTCAACGGATTTTTCACTAATAATATTTGAAGGTAAGTTAAGATCATTGATAATGAGACTTTTAATTTCCGGACCAAACAAATCAGGCTCAATGAATGATAATGTGGAGATTGCATCCACAATAGCAACGAACATTACCTTGTTTGATTCATCATTAAGTTTCAACAATTCATCAATGGCATTTTGGAAAAAGGAAACACCATAGCTAGTGACGACGTCTTGAGGATTTGATCTTGTTTTGATAACTAAACCAACCCAACCATTAGTGAAATTCAATGGTTTATAATGACAAATGATTAATAATTCAATCAAAATTTCTTGGATAACAGAGGCATCATAAGTACGATGAACTTTTTTGGAACCTAATGGTGGACAAACAATAGCATATACTAGTTTTCTAATTAGTTGGAGAGAAATTTCGAGTTTATTGATACTTTCAGAATCTTTATTCAATAAAACTTTATAAATTGATTTACTAATTAATTTACCAATTAATAAAATCAAATTTTCAGGAATTTCAGAACAAGTTTTACTGTAAGCATATTTTGTAAGTTCTTGATCAAAAGTTTTAGTGGTATTAACATAAGTTAAAGCAATTCCATAATCTAAATTTTCATCATTCTTGAGAAATTTAATTCCAGCGAATAAAGAATTAATAAACCATCTTTTTTCTTCATTAGCAGTCAATTTCAAATAATATCTTGATTTGATTAAAATTTCTTCAAAGTTTTCGAAATACTCTAACGAGTCTAAAACACAAGTAATAACATAACCAATAACAGTTGGAAATTTTAAAGGTGTTTCTAATAACTCTTTGAAGTTTTTTTCAAACGTTTCAGAAATTTCTTTGATGAAATTTTCAACATTAATAGACTTGCTTTCTTTGGATAAGTAAAAGCCTAAATTAATAAACCAATATTTTCTGTTATTGAGTTTTTTATCTTGTAAGCCATATTTGACAATTTTCAAAGCTTCTGAGTAATCAAAGCTGTTTTCAATAGCGGTAATCAAAAAGTGTAAATAACCTTTGATAAATTCTGACAACAACAATTCATTTTGGTCTTTAGTAACAAAGGTTGACACGGCAGTTAAACCCTTTTTATTAACAGTTTCATTAGAAGGATCAATGAATGTTAACAATGAAATATAGCCTAGCTTATGATCATTATTGGAGACTGACTTCCAAGATTTCGAAATTTCATCAATAACTTTAATATTATCAGTTTCTTTTAAAGTTGGGGTAACAGATTTTAAGACAATTTTTAATGTAGAGATACCAACCAGTCTAACAGATTCATTTGAAGATTTGGAATTTAAAATTAATTGGGTAAACAACTTCGAAAATGACAGACCATTGAGAATCAAGAAAGCAATATCATCAGTTTTATCATTTAAAAATGAATCTAGTAAATCTTTTAAAACATAATTAAAAATGAATTCTGAGGATCTCAAAATGGATTTTTCCAAGTCAGGTAGTACTTTATTTTTAAAATTTTGAGTAGACAAATAGGTAGCAACAAAATATGAATTAAAGTATCTTAAGCAATACATGAGATCAAAAATTGTTTTCTGATTTTTACTCAACAAAATTTCGTTGCTGAAAAACTTAATAACTTCTTCAATTTGATCTTCTTCAAATGATTTGAGTTTTGACAAAGCAGCAATAAATAAAATATGAGAAGGCACTTGCAAAATTTTTAAGTTCAAAATTTTATCTAAAACTTCTTTGTTATCAACTTTCAAAACACTTAAAGTCTTAACACATTTTGAGAACAAACGATCTAATTTATAGTTGTTGGATTGAGGTGTGATGGAATAATAATAGTAAAAAATTTGATTAAGCACTTCCATTTGGTAGATGACCAATTGACCGGTTATCTTTGAATCCTGCGGTTTGTTATTGATAAAATGGTTGATCCAATTAAGAATAACTTTCAAATCGGCCGGAGCTAAACCATTATAAGATTTTTTCACATTGATTATGGAGCCAATGAACTTCAAAACTATAGTGTACAAGCTAGTGTCTTGAGATAATATCTGATCAAACAATTTTAAAACGGTTTCCTGGAGATATTCTACCAGGTATTGGTTGTAGGTTTTCAATAAGTTGGACAAGATTAACTGATTATGATCAGGGTTTTCCAGGATAATCTGCTGGAGTCTAGCTAAAGTTTTCCCCCTTTGTGACGAAAGGAGAAATAACTCCAACTGAGGTTCTAAGTCCTTCCAATTTACCGTCTGGACGTCCATTGCCAAGGTTAGTGAGCTTGACCAGATCTATTCACTCCATCAAAGCTCTGAAAATTTTTTGTGCGGACGAGAGTGACAGCCTGGGCTGCATAACCACTAGTTTTAAAATTAATTATACAAAAAATTACATTTATCGTAAACAACAAGGAAATTGCTCTTCTTTCAAACATTTTGACCTTAGTTGTGATCTTGTTGTCTAAATAAGAACCTACATTATCCAGATGAGTCTTATTGACAAGCTTGAGCTGCACGACTTTGAGTTCTCCGGGCGCAGACTCGACAAACCTTCTTTTTATTTAATAAAAAAGGCCAAAAGATCCCCACAAGGGATGGAAGATTTGGAAAAGAGTTTAAGATCAACTACCGTCTACGTTGGAGGTCTTTCCTTCTTCACCACTGAGGAACAAGTTTATGAATTGTTCAAAAAGTGTGGTGATATCAAAAGAATTATCATGGGCTTGGATAGATTTCAGAAAACTCCTTGTGGATTTTGTTTTGTGGAGTATGAATCTCGAGAACTGACGTTAAATTGTGTGAAATATTTGAATAATACCAAACTTGAAGGGAGAATATTAGAAATAGATGTTGATCCGGGTTTTGAAGAAGGAAGACAGTTTGGTAGAGGAAAGAAAGGAGGTCAACTCAAAGACGATGGGCCTCGTGAATATTCTGGAGATAGTTATTATCCCCAACTGAAATAATTTGTACAATAATTTGCTGCCTATAGCTTCACTTCTTAATGAATGATAAGTAATGTAAACTTAACTCCCTGATAACTAAATATCTATTTATAATATACATTTGAAATCGTTATTAGCTCTGTTAAGAATACTGTACTTATAAAAAACCATATGTAAAATATTACTATTTTCAAAACTTACTATTAACTCATAAAGAAAGAGATAAGAGATTTCAGCGATCAATAAGCATAACCTTTCTCAAAGTTTTTAGCATCAGCATCGTCAACAATACCACCTTTCTGGTTGCGGACTCATTTTCACAGTAAATATCTCTCAGAGATAACTTATCTGGCTCGATGACTTTGGAACCTTCTATTTCCCCTAATGGTTTTAAATTTTTCAGAAGTATCATAATTAGAATTATGTTGGATTGAAAAATTTAAGCCCAAAATCTCAAAAGCATAATTGGCTATCTTCAGAACTGACTTTTAAACTTCCCGATTGATCATCTCTGATGTCAATTCCAAGAAGTTTTAGTAAGTTCAATTGTCTGTCACCATCGTGTATTGTTGCTGAAGAATGTTTTTTGCGGTGTTTTCCTTTCACAAACCTTATCAAAATAAAACTGCCGTCTATTAATTCATCTCTGGATTCTTTTCTTAACAAGTTTCAGCCTACATCAATATTGAGGAATTTTGATTATTGTAGTTTTATTCTTAGAATTGCAATTATAGGTCATGATTGCTTTGTAAATTTAATCCTCTTTTTTGATGCAAGTATTGAAGAAATCTAGAGTTCCGTGAAAGCTATTGAAACGCCTTTAAGTTGCCAGCCGTTTTTTAATAGCGTAAACATTTGTTATATCGTAGAATTTTCAATGCCAAAATAAATTATTTTCAACTCCCATTAATTTTTCTTCCATTGTAGGAAAAAGTTCTAATAATCTCAGTTTATTTGAAATCTTTACTCTTGTTGAAATATATTGGTGTCACTAATAAGAAAATTAGCAAAATTACAGCTACTCTCCCCAATATGTGAGCTATCAGATAATTCTTCAAATTCTTTCACGTTTATTTCTGGAATATCAATATTTTCGTTGATGGAGTTGTTGATCTTGTTTCTGAATGGAAGAAGAGAATAAATTGAGCTTAAAGCCGCAGTCACATTCTCTCTCTCTCTCTCTCTCTCTCTCTCTCTCTCTCTCTTGATTTTCGTCTTCTCTCAAAAAACAGCAAAAATGGAGTGTATGGAGAGTAGAGTAAACAGAAAATCCTATTTCAGAATATGCGATAACGTGAAAGGACATTATAACTATTGATATCAATCGAACTTTCCACTTTTAGTAGTATCAGTGGAGTTTCATTTTATAATTCAATGGAAGTGAGAAATAATTTTTGAACACAGAGCTAAAATTTCTGGGACCCAACCTAGACCTATGGGCTGAAACTTGAGTTTGGTAATATTCAACGAATAATTAATAAATTTCAATATAGTTCTGACAGTTGTTTATAAACAAATTGTAATAATTTTGATCTGTAACAACATAATATTTGGATTCCCTAGTCCGGGATAGCAACATTTTTAGGGGATTTTCTGGATCATAATCAATATTTGACTCATTCAAGTAGGAGGTGTGATGAAGTTCTTTTGCTTCCATTCAAATTAGAATCATAATCCGAATTGAACTGAGTTTGAATGAACTAATTCAAGTCAACAATAATTATCATAATTATTTAATTTAAGTAATTTAAGCAAGGAAAATGCTTTCCAACACGCGTGAAAAATATCCATCGACACAATGTCAAAAAAATTGATGCATATTAGGAATTCAGCATTTATGGTATAAAATGTTTTCACAAATTCTAAAATCTTTTACCTGATATTACTAAAAAATAGTAGCAGGAACTCCTTTTTGAATAATTTCTATTAGAATAAAAAAAAAAGAGTTGCTATCTTTTCGAACCCATTGAATCTTATTAAGAATAATTTGTCAACTTGCATGTTGAATTCTTTTGTCTTTTTGAGCCTTTATCATCAACTACCCTTCTTTCCTATGACTAACGCAAATTTGTGTTTTTTTTATCTTTATCTAAAATAAGCTGAATTTAAGAAATTAATTCTAAAACTTGAAGATTTTGCCTGAGTTTGCATGTTATGGCCTTTTATCATTATAATCTTAATTAAGAGGTTTACATGATCAATAAATCAGCATGACTAGATACACTTTAACTTTTTAATACTCAAAATTTAGATGCTGTCTTCAAAAAATTATTTGTTAAAGTTAGAGTATATGACAACTTAAATTTTCAATACTTATCCTTACAGATTCATTCCTTTCTTATTAGTAAAAATTTTAACCTTCTGCTGGCCAAAATACCTCAGAATTTCCTTTTTGAGATTTTTCTTCTCAAATTATCTTTTCGGAGGTCAAATTTCACAATGTTGTCAGATTGCTATGTTAATCCCAAAAAGTTTTTTTAGATCAACCAAAACCAATATTCCTCATTAAATTATACCTTCATATGTCGAAAAAGTAGATTAAATATGCAAAAGATTTAAGTATCTTTTTAGTCGACTAGAAAAAACTTTTTGCTAAGAATGAAAATTTCATACAAAAAGGTTTATCATCTCTCCGTACACAGCGCGGTCTGCTTTCAGTATATGGTCAGCATGCATGTTGATAATTTTTATTGCGGAACAAAAGGAAAGTGCACAAAACTGGGCGTTGATTAGTGATAGGTTTTCCTCAGCGGAAGGATACCCGGATAACTTATGAAAAATCAAATCCGGATTTGATTATAAACACTTTATTAACATCAGATTTTGACCTGAGTCCATTAAATTGAAATTATGAAGAATAGTATTTTATTGGAGAACGGCAGTGTTCTTAAGGTCCAAAGGGTCCGTCAACGGAAGATTTATTCTTGTGTCATCTGTCATACCAAAAAAATCAAATGTTCTAAAGATCATCCACAATGTCTGCGATGTGCCAAATACAATTTAAATTGTGAATATTATGTGAATGATAGAGTTAGTAGAAGACCTCAGAAAAAAGGAAGCATCATCAAACCATCAGCGAAGTTATCTAACGAAATCACTAATAAAAAACAATTGAAAATTGAAGCAAAAAATCTACCTCAACAAGAAGAAGAAATTACTATGAATAATAAACCCGAAAAACAACTACCCACTCCACCGAATACCATTGATTCCCCTGTAGAACATCCCAAACAAGACGAACTACATACTTCGCCAATTGAACTACCTTTAGAACCCCCGAAAGATGAATATACTCTATTAATAGAACTAATACGTCAAAGTTGCCCTAATGCAGAGGAATCAAAATATTTATTGGAAAATTACGAGGAAAATATGCGATTGAAACTACCAATTATTGATTTTGAAGAGTTCAAAAAACATTATAATCTTTTTCTTAAAAATCCTAATCAACCATTAGAATTTATCTTGATTTATTTTTTAATCTTATTGGCTTCATCAACTCAATTAAATAACATTTACAAAACTTTACAATTTAATAACATTATCTCCAAAATTTTTGACCATATGAAGTTCCCGTTGTCGTCCACTAATTATTCTCTCAAAAATGTTCAACTTTATACAGCTTATCTAACAATTCTACCATTTCCAACTATTGAATCAGTTTCTTCTCTTATAAAAATTGCTTTGTTATATGAACTTGATAGAGATCCTGTTATTCATCACCATGAATCCGATGTAAATTTGGTACAATTTCAAAGACTACTATGGTGGCAGATTGTGTGTTTAGACGCAAAAGTAGCAGTTTTAAGGAATCAAGCTCCTATCATTAATATGAACAAGGTGGATACATCTTTACCAAGCGAACTTGATCTAATGAAAAATATTATACCAGAAATTGTTATCGCAAATGCTAATTTTAGATATGTTAATATGTTGCTAGATGAATTTGTCATAATTACAAATTCAGATTTATCGTTGGCTACTCTTGAATCTAGTCAACAAAAAATTCTGGACTTATACGTCAGTTGTAATGCATCGATTGTTTCATTAAATACATTTGTTTCACAAAATCCAGTATATGAAAAATCCATTGAATCTGCAATTTTTGAATTGAAAACTATTCCTGATAAAGCCAGTATCGCTTTAAAAAGATTGATGAATGACGATGATGTTATTTTTGCTGACTTAAGATCAGTTACCAATAGATCAGAAAAAGTTTTTTTCAATTATCAAAGATATTCGATTAATAAAGGATTTGAATATGTCTTTTGTCATTTTATTGATCAAATTTTAAATTCTGAACAAAAGTTAGTTTTAGCGCCACTTTATCAATTCTATACAATCACTTGTCTTTTGACGTTTTTAGTTGAAGAATTATTCGAACAAATCAATAGTTACGATAATAGTTTTGATTCATTAATTGAGTTTTTGAAGGAAAATCTAAAATTCAATGTTATTAATAAATTAATTTTCAAAAATTATTATTGTCCGTTGGAGAAGACTACTCAATTTGAAATTTCTGCTTTAGTCTCAGAGATTTTTACTTTAATCAAACTCTATCCAATAAAATATTATAATGATGATCGTTCTTTCCGAAATGTTGAAGAATATTTAAACTATTATGGATTGAATGACTACTCTGTCAAATGTCTAGAATTCGTGGAATCTCATGAAGCTCAATCACTTCAATATTTGGATAACTCAACCAATATCAACCCCAATAGCAATGATAATAATAATCTTGATTATGTCAATAGTAATATTAACGGTAACATTGTTGGATCTGGAGGTGATGGTATCAATACAATTAGCTGCTCAGATATTGCTCCAAGATCAATGACGGCTCTTGCCGCGGTCAATACAATGAGAGATATCAATGTATTTGAAGAAACACAATCAATGGATCCAATATTCGATGAAACAGAATTAGAAGATGTTAATGTTAATACTAATTCTGATAATATTTTTTCAAATTCTTGGGACTTGTCAACTAATTCAATGGAAGATGAAAAATTCAATACTGGACTGCTTAAAATTTTAAATCTTTATTTTGAAATTGAATGTCCTTTAGATGAAGATAGATTTCAGTATTTAAAAGGAAAACTTGATAATGATGTTGAAGATTTTATTAAATCAAAAAAAGATTTCGATAATCCAACAGAATTTTCCGGTGAAGATTATTTTAGACCTTTAATTGAGCGTTTAAAATGGCTATTACAAAAATTTTAATAAACATTCATGATTTACGGTTTTTATCAAAAATTAATGTAAATTATTTTCAACATACATGATTGTGTCAATCTATTTTTAAATCAAAACCGGATCAGTTAATAAAAAAAATATTAATCATTAAAGAAATGGGTCAAATAAAATCAATTATAAAACTATGCCAAAAAAAAAAAAGCTATCATAATACAAAAAGAAAATCAAGTAATCCAAACCCAGAAAAATAATAAGAAAACGGCAAAGAATAATAAAAACCACATTTGCCAACTAATTCCTGCATTTTTACTCATGATGATCATTTTATTATAAGTTAATTTAACTTTTGTGCTAGCAAGATTAAAAGTATCATTTAAAGAATCCATAGTTTTGGTACTATTTCTAATTTCATCTCCCATTTTAAGTCCCAAATCTTTTAGCAATTTGACTTTACCAGTGATTGAATCCAATTCTTCATTATTTTGAGACTCTAGAGTTGATAATAATGAGGCATTATAAGCAGCGGAATTGGTTTTATTAGGCTTCTCGTATGGTGATGGGGTACGGAAAGGCGAAATTTGAGGTTGTTGTAGCAGCTGTTGGGCAAAAAGGTTTGTTCTTCGGGTGGGGGCCTCGCCAAACAAAGATTGTCGCTGGTCGTTTTGATACATCTCCTGTAATTTAAGAAGATTTTAACGAGGATGCTGGAATGAATTTTGGTTTTGTGTTAATCAATTTTTGTTTTTGCGTGGCCAATTTTGTCTTTGGCGGGAGGGACAGGGCTCGTGATCTTTTTAGGTCCAACATTGCATTTGTGTCTGTTAAAATTGAAAAACTGAGGAAACATCTGCAAATGGATGAGGTGGTGAAGACATTCAGTGTTACTGATTGTTAGGAGCTGTGAATATGACCAATTGCTATTAGTTTGGTTACCAACTGCATCTTTAAAACCTTTGGTTTAGGACTACTGTGAGATACTTTCAGCCTTCGTTGATTGCAGTCATTGAATACTAGCTCACAATCAAAGAACTGAGCGAAAAATACTTAAGAGCTTCAATGTCTACTGTAACTCTGCAAAGTCTGTCATTCTTATGAATATACCTTTAATGTAAAAACCTTTTCCCAAATTTGTGATTAGCGAAACGAGTTTTAGCTCAAAAATTTCTAACCACAGAGTTTATGGACTAACTTTCCCAAGTAATAAAATTGAAACTTGATAAATGAAGGTATTATGACAAATCTTTCTTTGTTTTTGATAATTAACATTTTAGTGATTATGTCAAGCCATCGACCCACACATTTGGTGTCTCAAAATTTTTTTTTTTTGCGATGAGAAGAGTTTTCATTTTCAAATCATAATGAAATATTTCACCTATTAATTTGATTTATTGATACTATTATACCATGTCTACTATTCTTCCGCCTCCTACCAAGAAGCA
The DNA here is from genome assembly GCA_037355385.1 of Saccharomycopsis sp. FM-2023a. Lineage (NCBI taxonomy): Eukaryota > Fungi > Ascomycota > Saccharomycetes > Ascoideales > Saccharomycopsidaceae > Saccharomycopsis > Saccharomycopsis sp. FM-2023a. Next base: position 17,650 of record JBAKFZ010000058.1, read on the forward strand.
AAAGAAAGAGCTTCAAGCCTTTAATACTCCCACAGAATCTCCTGGTTTGCAGTCCACTCAAGTCACAAATGTTACTGTCAGTTTTAAGTCCTCAGAAACCGGTGAAATATTAGGAAATTCTCTTCGAGTACCCAGTATAATCAATCAAAAACAATTGCAACAATTGATTAATCAACTAACAGGTGCCGGCGAAGATCCAGTACCATATGAATTCGCAGTGGCTGTTTCTGATGAAGAATCTGCAGATATCGATGGTACTTTAGATGATGCCGTTATTAAACCAGGAAAAAAAACTACTGAAGATCATTTAACTATTATTTATACTCCCCAAGCAGTTTTCAAAGTTAGGGCAGTTACAAGATCCTCATCAGCAATTGCTGGTCATGCTGCTACAATTTTAACTGCAAAATTCTCTCCAGTCTCTAGTTCAAGAATGGTTACTGGTTCAGGAGATTCTACTGCTAAGATTTGGGATTGTGACACTCAAACTCCTTTCAAAACTTTACAAGGTCATTCTAATTGGGTTTTAACCGCAGAATATTCTCCTGATGGCGAATTAATTGCAACTGGTTCAATGGATGGGAATATTAATATTTGGAATGCTAATACTGGTGAATTATTGGGTACTTTACAAGGTCATGGGAAATGGATTTGTGCGATTGCTTGGAAACCAATACATTTGCTTGATAAAAACAATTCAATTAGAATGTTAGTTAGTGCTTCAAAAGATCAAACTTTACGAGTTTGGAATGTTGATAATCGTCAATGTGTTTGGACTTTAAGTGGTCATAAATCATCAGTTGCTTGTGTTCGTTGGAGTGGAGAAGATTTGATTTATTCTGGGTCCCATGATAAAACTATCAATGTTTGGAATCCAAATAAAGGAATTTTGATCAAAACTTTAAAATCTCATGCTCATTGGATTAATCATATTTCTTTAAGTACCGATAATTTGATTCGTAAAGGTCCTTATACTAACAATGATACAGAAAATAGAAAAATTGCCAAATTACCATTATCAGAAAAAATTTCATTGGCAGAAAAGTTATACAGAACTGCCAAACCTGAAAAAATGGTAACTGCTTCAGATGATTTTACTATGTATCTTTGGGAACCTAGTAAGAGTAATAAACATTTGGCAAGAATGCACGGCCATCAAAAACTTGTTAATCATGTTGCCTTTTCTCCAGATGGTAGATTAATTGCTTCTGCTTCTTTTGATAATTCTATTAAAATTTGGGATGGAAATTCTGGAAAATTCATTGGTACTTTACGAGGTCATGTGGGTCCTGTTTATCAAGTTTGTTGGAGTGCAGATGGAAGATTGTTAGTTAGTGGATCAAAAGATACAACATTAAAAGTTTGGGATTTAAAAACTAAAAAATTATCAGCCGATTTACCTGGTCATAAAGACGAAGTTTATGCTGTGGACTGGAGTGTTGACGGGAAGAAAGTTGTCAGTGGTGGTAAGGACAAAATGGTACGTCTTTGGACCAATTAAGTTGGGTATTTTATCCAATAAATGTTATAAAATAGCAAATATTGTAATCACCCGTCTCCGAGGCGGACGCGCTGCGGATGGTTTTGTGTAATCATTTTGTGTTAATGTCATACATGGGTACACTCTACTGAAAAAATAATTTGGAGTTCTCTATACTAATTGATTATACTTTTTCACATAGAATAACAGACAGCAACCTCCAAGAATTGTAGTCTCAGGGGGTGGAAATATATTGGAACTTCAGCAATGAAAAAAAAAAAAGACGAATGCTTCAATTTTCTATTTCAGTAAATTAAGACTCATTGAAGGCTACTGAATCTCGTCCGAGTCAGTCCCTTTATCAACTAATTATAGTCCTTCAAAATGGAAATTAAGAATAAGAATAAATTATACTGGTGGGAGTGCGGATGTCCGTGTCGGAATCAGGCAAAGATTTTAGAAACAGCGAAAAAAAAAATTATAGACACATCAACTTAAACTATAAATCTTTTTGATATTTCACTTCTTTCCAAGCTCTGATTGTACTTTAACTGCTGCTGATTTTCCTCCCGGCTGATACAGATCATAGTTAATTTACTTTCCATTCCTTTGCTTCATCTTTGCCTCCCTTGCTATTAAGTAATTGCTAACTTTTTTAATTTGATAAACTCTAGTTCATTTTTAAGTCATAAAAAAAAAGATATCTGGTCATATCTTTGTTATTTATATTCATTTAATTTCAAATTCATTTAGTTTTCAGGATCGAAGAATCAAATTATCAAAATGCCTTTGTGTGGAGCTGATAAGAAACCTAGTATGTATCATCAACCTAACATAAAAATTATTATGAGTTATTATTAACATTTTTAGTTCAACGTAAAATCGTTATTCTTGGGGATGGTGCTTGTGGTAAGACCTCTCTTCTCAATGTGTTTACTCGTGGTTATTTCCCTCAAGTTTATGAACCAACTGTTTTTGAAAATTATGTTCATGATATCTTTGTTGATAATCAAGCAGTTCAACTTTCTCTTTGGGATACTGCAGGTCAAGAAGAATTTGATCGTCTCAGATCCCTTTCTTATAGCGATACCCATACCATTATGTTATGCTTTTCTGTTGACTCTCCAGATTCTCTCGAAAATGTGGAAAGTAAATGGGTTGGAGAAATTGCTGAACATTGCCAAGGTGTTGCTTTAGTTCTAGTGGCCTTAAAATGTGATTTAAGAGCCAATGAAGATGCTGATGCTGGTAAACCAAGAAACTTAGTTTCCTATGAAGAAGGTTTTGAAATGGCTAAAAAAATTGGAGCTTTAAAATATTTGGAATGTAGTGCTAAAAAGAATAGAGGAGTTAATGAAGCGTTCACTGAAGCTGCCAGATGTGCTTTAACTGCCAAACCAAAAGGAGCTGCTGAAGATAGTGCTGAAGAAAAAGCCGGTTGTATTATCATGTAAAGAAAGTATTTCGAAAAATAAACGTCATTGACACAAAAACATAAAGAAGGAACTTTTTAATCCTTAATAATCACAAAAAGAAAAGCGTTGTGTTGTTTTTCTGTTTCCCTTCTTAAAGTCTGATAATTTGAATTTTCCACCTCTCTAATATTATATCATCTTTTCCAATAATTGCTCTTATTTCTCATTCTTTAATTTTTTTTTAATCTCTTATTTTTCAAAATTCACTATCTAAAGGTGAGAAAGTTTTTTTTTTAGTAATTTCATCTTCTCAATAATCTAGAATTTATTTTCTGTTTTATTCTTTATTCGAACTTTGTTTGTAAATTACAATAATTTATTAACAAAAATACATTTATTTGGTATTTCTCAAATAAGTTTCTACAAATTTCTTTTTAGATTCATAATCTAATTCTTTACCAACCAATCTAAGTCTTCCAATATCGCCTGATTTATATCTAATTTCTTTCAAATCTTCATTGGCAATCAATCCCATTCTAACTTTGATTTTCAAAGAGCCGCAATTCAGTAATAATTTGAATTTGAAACCTAATGCAGATCCTGGAACTGGGGTGGTGAATTCAATAGGGATTTTTGTAATAATTGTTTTGATTTTGTATTTATTCTTAACTGATTTATTAATAAGTGAATTGAAGTTAGAATTATAAGGAAGAATACATTTCCCATTTGACGTGGTTTGCTCAGGAAAGAAAAAAATAGGACCGGAATTCTTATAGTTTTCACTATTGAACTCCATTACTTTTCCATTTGGAGTCAAACTCAAAGCGCCATCAAAAGCTTGTATGAAACTCATTTCAATAATTTGATATTTATGATTATAAGTCAAAAATATTGGTTTTCTATCAGATAAGATATAGTAAATGAAAACTTCAAGAGGAGAGGACCAATTTGCAATTATAAAGTCTCCTGATTTAGGCAAATTTGCTTTGGTAAGTGATAAATCTGATTTTTTAATCGACTCTATAGAAATATCAATTGCTCCTGAAAAGTTGAGACTGAAAAGATAATTCAAAATGAACAGACAAATAGACGAGCTCAAAAATGGAAATGTAAGTAAAAAAAACTGACAAATTAAATATATTGGGTATCGAAGGAGAAAAATCAAGAATTTTGGGATCACCATTAATAATTTGACAAAAATATTTTGACGAGGCTTTGTATATGGCACAAAAGGAGCAATACCCGTCCCAGCATCTCGCCATTGGGAATACTTTTCCATATTTTCTTCTTTTGTTTGGGTACAGCTTGTTAAAAGTGGGTTTTGATTTGGTGATGTGAAAATTTGGAGGTGAGCTTCGAATGGTCAAATGCCCTGGTTTGTTTACAAAAATTGTTTTGATAATAATACAGAAATCTGAAAATCCGTGTTCCAAAACATTGAATACCCAGAATCAAAAATGACCCATCCCGATTCCCGGATCCCCCGATTAAGCCATTCGAGCTTGAATTTGAAGAAGAGTACTGGGGTGCTAACAGAAAGAAACGTCAATGAACCTCTAATAAACCATAAATCTTCTTTTGGAGAATTAAAAAGACCCGATTCTAATTATAAAATTGGAATAAAACCTTCACTAGAAAAGAAACAAAATAGTGAACAAAAGCGAAGTTTTTCACTGGGAATACCTATACCTAGTTCAGGAAGCTTCCATGGGATTAAACAAATACAAAGAAGTGCATCTTTTTCAAATGAACTTCCAAAACCATCTTTTACAGATGAACATCCAAAAACTCCAGAACCAAAATCAAAAAAACGACAAGGAACTTCATTTATTCCAAAAATCAATTCTCCTGGACTAGGTGAAGAGTTTGAGAAAAAATTAAAACATCAAAAGTTAGTTAGAGAATGTGAGATTAGAACTAAGGAATTATCTGAATTGAAAAACAACGTTATGACATTAATGACACAAAAACATGAATTTGAATTTGAAATTCAGAAACTAGAAGATTCTTTGAAAGATTTAGAAAATCAATTGAATGATAATAGTAAAGATTTTGATGAAATTGATGATTTGAAAGAAATCAAATTAAAAGATTTAGAAGAAAGGTTCAGATTAGAAATTGAGAAATTGAATGAAGAAAAGTTGAGAGAATTTGAAATCTTAAAAAGTGAATATAATAAGTTGGCATCAGAAGAAGGAGACAGTCAAGAGTTAGAAAAAATGGAAAAAGATCGTCAAGGTTTAATTGAAGAAAATAAATATTTGAAAAAACAATGGGGGGAACGAGAAATAAATTTTACTGACAGTTTGAAAAGTCTTGAAATTAATTATCAAACGAGGCAGTCTGAAATTGCCAATGATTATGAGAAAAAAAAGGGTTCATTAAGGAAAAAACTTTATGAAGTTGATACTAAAATTTCTAGTATCAAACAAGATATTTCTAAAATAGAAAAAACTGTTAGAGAAAATACAATAAAACAAAGTCTGTTGAATATTCAGGTGGCAAAATACCAGGACATTTCATTAGAATTGGATCAATCAGCAATCAATTTAAAGAATGAGTGTAAAGAATTAAATAAAGAATTCAAAGAATATGAAAACAAAATTCAAGAGATGGAAAACTACTTAAAAAATTGTGATTCAATTCACGAAGTACTTCGTTTTGAGTTGATGGAAGAAGAAACTAACAGAAGAAAACTACATAATCGTTTGCTTGATTTGAAAGGAAATATAAGAGTATTTTGTCGAATTAGACCACCAAAAAATCCAAAAGAAACATTGAGTTTAGAGTTTCCGAATTCTTTTGAAGAAGGTGATGAAATTGTACTCAGAAATGAAAATCCAAAAACTAACTCAATCAATAAATATCAAAATTTTGTTTTTGATAAAGTTTTTCAACCAAGTCATAATAATGCTGATATCTTTGAAGAAATCTCTCAGTTGGTTCAAAGTTCATTAGATGGTTATAATGTTTGTGTATTTGCTTATGGACAGACAGGATCAGGAAAAACTTATACCATGTCTTCTAAAAATGATGGGATGATCCCGCGGGCTGTGGATCAAATCTTTCAAACCAGCGAATCATTACAAGAAAAAGGTTGGGATTATCAAATTTCGGGTCAATTTTTAGAGATTTATAATGAAACTATCAATGATTTATTGAAATCAAACAATAATTCTTCAAAGACAAGCTCTCCTAACAAAAAAGTTAAACTTGAAATAAGGCATGATTCACAAACTGAAAAGACTAGTATTACTAATTTAACAGAAATAAGATTAGAAACTCCTGAGAAATTAAATGATATATTGATAACAGTGAATAATAACAAATCAGTTGCGGCCACTAAAGCTAATGAACATTCATCCAGATCTCATACAATATTCAGAATCATTATAAAAGGTCATAATCGATTAACTAATGAAACTTCTGATGGGTTATTGAACTTGATTGATTTAGCAGGAAGTGAACGGCTTTCTCATTCTCAAGTGACGGGACATCGGCTTAAAGAGACTCAGGCCATTAACAAAAGTTTGAGTTGCTTAGGAGATGTGATTTATGCCTTGGGTAACCGATCAGTGAGAAGTCATGTCCCATTTAGAAACAGCAAGCTAACTTATTTGCTACAATACTCGTTGAGTGGGAGCTCTAAGACGTTGATGTTTGTGAACATTTCACCTGATAAGAGCCATTTTGGGGAGACGCTCAACTCTTTGCGATTTGCCTCGAAGGTGAACCTGACGAAGATGAACAAGCGGTGATATTTTGGGTTGAACGGTTTTTGCGTATTTTAATTTATATTTTTTTGTCAGTACATTCATGTTGAAAATTGTAGCGCAGCCACCCCCTCTTCCCCTATGCACCCCTGTTTTGTAGCGCTTGAAAATTTAAAAACACAAAAAAAACACAAAAACACGAAAAAATGATTTGGAAACACACAACCAATAACTCAGTCACCTTCATTCTTTCATTCTTTTCTTCTTTCTATTCATTCCTGCTCCTTCCACCACACTGCTCACAAGGTCAATAAGCTAATCACACCACCACCACCATGTCTGACTTCTACATAGGCGACAACTTGTTGCTTCACGTCAAAAGAGATGATTCCTCTTCCTCCAGTTCTAGTTCTGAATCGAAATCCAGTTCCAGTTCTGCTACAACATCTTCTCCCTCTTCTTCCTCTTCTTCCACCACTTCCTCCTCTTCATCTACCTCTAAAAGTTCTGGATCATCCCCTTCCTCTTCTTCCAAATCAAATTCCAAGACCAGTTCCTCCTCCTCGGTGTCAAAATCTGATCTCCCTTCAGCAACTTCTTCTACCACTTCTAAATCTTCAAAGTCCTCTTCTGCTGGTAACAAACTTCCGACTTTGAGTTCCTCTTATACTATTCCTACCGTTAGTGTTCCAGCAAATAATAATAATCCTTTCATTCACAGAAGTTCTGAGCCTTCTGGTACAGTCTTCATTGCCTTTGCCGCAGTTTTAGCTTTGGGTCTTATTATCATTGCTTTGGTTTGGTATTATGCCACTGCTGCTAGCCGTAAAAACGCTAAGAAGAGATTTTTTGATTCAAATAATACTCAAACTTATTTTGGGGGAGAAAAAGATTATCAAAATGCTGAAAATTCTAGTAATCTTAATCCTTTTGCAACACAATCTAATTTCCACACCACTCCTTATCATTCAAGAAATAATTCCGAACTAGCTCTTGGTAACATCAAAAGCAACAATAATGCTAGTAATAGAGTTAGTATGATATCAATGGATAATTTGATGTCAATTGGCAATAGAAAAAGTCAAGGAGATTTGGAAGATTTACTTGATAATAACAATAATAATAACAATAGTACTAATAATTTGGGAGTTTCTGATAAAAGAAATAATAGATCATCATTATTTATTTCTCCAACTGCAGAATTGTTAAATAGTAAAAGAAAGTCTGCTCAAAATTTTGAAGGAATGGATAGTTTACAACCAACTGCAGAAAATGATCTGACTTTAGATCCAAATCTAAGTGAGATTTCAGTACCTGCTAAAGCTGATTTGAGTCCAAGTTTACCAGGTAATCAAGGTCTGAGAAGAAGTAGAGCTACACCAAGTATGTTTTTAGAGAATATGTTTGATAAAGACGATTTAAATAATTTGAGAAACTATTAAACAAAAAGGTACAATATTCTTATCAGTATCATCAAATTTAGCATAATATAATTTTCATTCAAGCATATTAACTTTTTAATTTCCGTTGTTGTTTTAGATTCTCTTTTTTTTCTTACATTTTTGTTTCACTAAAAATATGATTTGTTGCCTTGTTGTATATCAGTGTAACCGTTTTTATTATGATACTAGATTTTTAATAAACATTCATATCTCAAAGAATTTTAGGCGTTTAGAACATTTAGAGATTGATCTCGTTAATATTCTTGTAAAAACAAGTTTAGAGAATTATAAATAGATTTAAGTTTACTCAATTTCAGGTAAGCGAACTTCCCAAAATGCATCATTAAAAATATTATTTTTCATTTCCAACATTTTGACGAGCTAAATTTCATGTTTTCTACAATTTAGCTGAAAAGCCTGTTTATTGCCTGTAAAACTTGAAAATTTTAAGAGAAAATTTTGTCAAATAGGTAATATTTTCATAGTTTTTTTTGTGGAAAAAAGTTATGTCCCATAAAAACTACAGTTCAGACCTTGAGTATTTTCACCATTGACCTTACACGTGACCTTTTTCTAAATTGATTATTTTTAGAAATCCGTTTCAATCACTCATATATTATGAGTACTTCAAATTTACTGATGCTGATGGTTTCTTTTTAGGAAATTTGGAAATATGCGAAAATGTGGTTTTAAGAACAGAAAGTAAGATCAAGTTGATTGATGTGCTTGAATTTTAAAAGAACCTTGTCTATGGGACATTGTCTCATCACTCTTGAAATTTTTTTATTTTTTTATTTTTTTCCTGCTAGTTAAATCAATTTCAAAACCCCATCATTTGGTAATATCGGGATCAACAATCAACTTGCTGAGTTTAGTTGTTCCACAAAAGTGAGTTTGCCTATTGTAGAAGTTTCATGATGTTTAGTATTTCAACTCAAGTGTATTAGGTGCTAATACATATAGTGATGCATCCTTTTGAACACACACAACATTTTCCTGTCAAGCAGTCATGCAAAATCTTCGAAGGCTTTGAAAGTTCATTTTGTCTGATTTAGAACCAAAAAGAAAAATTGGTGAGTAGCAGCTGATAACTGCTACCGATATAGTCAACAGCTTGAATTAGAAGATCGTTGATGTGCTTATTCTACTTGTCTTTTCAGCATTTGAAAGCAAATCAAAAGGCATTCGATTAAATCAAAGTAATCAATGATCAATGATTCAAATCATTCTACATTGTAATTCAAAACTAAATTCTCATTTTTTTTTTCAAAAAAAAACTTTAAAGATAAAACAATAATTAGACAAAAAGTTAAATAAATACAATATTAAAAATTCGGAGATGATAACAGCTCTCATTCATTATAATCATCATCATAACCATAGCCACCAGGAGTTGGAGCACTGCGATCATAACTAGCACCAGGAGTTTCAGCACTCCAAGTAGCACCAGGAGTCGGAGCACCAGGAGTTGGAGCGCTAACACCCGGTGTTGGCGCAGCATTCCAAGGAGTCTCATAAGTATTATTTTCATCATCTTCATCCCCATATTGAGCGTTTGGATTCCATGCAGAGCCACCACCATAGGATGTGGCATTTCCACCACCATAGGAAGTAGCACCACCATAAGAAGTAGTTGCTCCATAAGAAGTTCCTCCACCATAAGAGGTTCCACCACCATAGGCAGTTCCTCCACCATAAGCAGTTCTGTTACCACCACCATAAGCAGTACCGCCGCCATAGGCAGTTCTATTGCCACTATCAGGTCTAGAGGACCATGATGGGGTCTTAGCTCCACCATAAGCTGTACCACCCCCGTAAGCTGTACCGCCGCCATAACTAGTTGCTCCTCCATATGAAGTTCTATTACCACCTCCATATGCAGTACCACCTCCATACCATGTACCACTTTTACTTGACCAAGCACTTTTATTTCCTGACCCATAAGCGGTACCACCACCATTATTAGAAGCAAAAGCAGCTCCCCCGGTAGCCATTGGTTGACCAGACCAACCGCTTGAGCCACCAAATCCACCTCTTCCATTATTCAGAATCCAACTTTCAAATGGTTCCGTTCCGCCATTAGGTTTATGAAAACTAAGTTTTCTTTTATCAATTGAAATAATTTTATTTTTTGTATGAAGTTCAACACGAGCCATATCACCATTAGCATCTTTGATAATCCCTTGATAAGTTTTATAAGGACCACTATTAACTGTAACTCTTTGATTAATTGTTCTATCACGACCAATAGTAGTAGCTAATGGAGTTTTAGCAGGAGCATTTCTACCAACTTGTAGATTTGGATTCATTTTACTAAGATCTGGAGTTTTAAAAACGGAAGAAGATAAACTACCTTTTGAGGAAATGGTAGTAACATTTGAAGAATTAGTGTTAAAAATACCTTGGTTTTCAACAATGGTTTTTGATTGAAGAAAAAGAGTAGATTTAAAAATATGTAAAATGGTACCTTGTCTTCTTTCTCCAATTCTTTCTTTAACAGTATCTCCAACTTTAATTTCCAAACCTTGAGCATCAGTTGTTACTGTTTGGTCTCTCATAAGAGTAATTTTATTGGAAATACCAGATGGAGTAACTTGAACAGTTCTACCATCTTGACATAAAACAGTAAATGTATCTTTTTCAGCTCTGAGAACAATACCAAAGTTTTGAGCATCTAATTGAACCAAATCATGGATTTCATATTTACTTGTTGAATTGGAACCAGCAGTATCAGTAGATTTGATCAAATAATTGGCGAAAACAGTTATATCTTTTTTCGTTTGATCAGAAACTAATGTCACTTGATGGTTATCCACATCTAAAACTAAACCAGTCTCATCAATATGTTTACCATGAATAACTCTTACATGATCACCAGTTTCAAAAATTTTTCTAATATTAGAGATTGGAATTTCCGTAACTCTACCATTCAATTCTAGATCAGTTGAATCAATTTTGATACCCACAATATCTTTTCTTTCTGCGGATGAAACATAACCGGTAATTCCTTTTTGTTCACCTTTGATAACAGAAATTCTATCACCTGGCTGGAAAGTAACTGATGATTGATTGGATTGTTTCAATGATTGTGCAATAGTAGATAAATCAATACCATCATCGTTAACATTAAATCTTGATAATTCATCTAATGAAGGATTAACATTCGAAGCTTGTAAATATTGAATTTTAAAATCTTTATACAAGAAACCATCCTTATAACGCTCATTTTTGTATCTAAAAGCATTATGACCTTCTCTTGTAACAAGATGTTTAGTATCATATTTTTTGGCTTCCATTTCATTGAATAATCTTGGTGGTGGTTTTGGTTTTTTACCTCCACTTGGTTTTTTACGTTTACCGTTTTCATCAATTTCATCATATCTACCATAATCTAATCTTGGAACAACTTTACATAAAACTTCCAAACCATTCTCACTGATATCTTCCACAAAAGCTAAATCATTTTTATAAAGACCTCTCTTGATTCTAACATAAATACCAGGAACCATTTCCACATCAGTGGATCTTGTTGGTCTCAATAAATCTGGATATTCAGCCACTGGCACCAAAATGGTACCCCTTGAAGTATAAACATTAACTAAACCTTTGAGAGTTTGATTAACAGCTTCAACTTTTCTAGCTTCAATATAGATATAACCAGTAAAATTATCTCTTTGAAATGCAGAGAAGATATCTAATGGTTGTTTGGTCATTTGTAAAGATTGCTTCTTTTTCATAATTTGTCTAATCAAACTACTTTCTTTACCTGGAGTACAACGAATAGCCCAAATTGTTGGATCATTAACAGATGGCATTAACAATTTTTGAGAAATCGCCGAACGATCACCTCTATATATTTGATTTGATTTGCCATATCTTTCTTTATAATCTCTAGCAAGAGCTTCCATATCTTCATTTCTTTCTTTTTCTCTAGCACGATCAACTTTTCTATGGACAATATCTTTAGCAGGATGTTCATGGTCATCATCTCCTTCACCAGCAATGAACTCTTCTCTAAAATTAGCAGCTTCTTCTTCATCTTCTTCTTCATCATCGTCTTCGCTCACTTCGGCAATATCATCAATGAAACGATTACGGGCTCTTTTTTGGCCACCACGAATATCATCGTCTTCATCATCATCATCATAATCATCTTCTTCATCTTCTTCTTCTTCAATGACAGCATTTGGTCGAGAGTTAATTTCTTCTTCCTCTTCCTCCCTTAAATCAGGTTCCTTTTCATCTCCTGAACTCATTATTGCCAGATTTTCAATTAATTAATCACTGAAATTAAAACTGGGTGAATTAACAATATGAATGAGGTTATTCGCACTTGTTGGATCGTGAAAGAGCACAGAAACACAATCAGGCGGAATAAAAGATATATGAAAGACAACAAAGGGCAGTTGTCTTGTCTGATGGGTCTCGACCTGAGGAATCAATCATTTCAACGCTGGTTCCTTCAGTTTTGTCTTCTGTTTGTTGTTTTTCATGCTGGTTGCGCAGCCCGCGCTTTCAAACTTTTCAGTTATAATAATAACTGAAATGAACTGAACTGATTTTGAATTTGATTATTAGGAAAGGATAGAATACTACAAGTTAAAACAAATAGAGGGACTTGTAGTGTTATCATCTTTTATATTGTTATTGCCTTTTGTGAATCACTGACATTGTTATTATTCACTATAGAGCCTCTTAACAACTTACATACAAATCTTTTAAAATCCAGGCAAATACTAAAATGTCAACCACAATCCCAAAAGTAAGCAGTGCAACCACACAGTAGGTGACTTCTTTTGTAAACTATATCAATAGTTATCAGACAATGTGTTCTCAATTAAACACCGCTACCATTAAAAACTAATTTATTGTGTAAACAGACCTCAAAATCCCAGCCTTGCTGTTTATTAATTATCTCATTAGTATATATGAATAAAACTGCGCAACTAATTAGCCAAATCAAACATCATAAACTTCAAAATCAAGAATTTTTCAAAATTTTTACCGGTGCTACATTTGAAACAATAGTCAATTTCTTAACTAAAAGTGTCCCAAATAACCATTTGATCCCCAAAAATGCCTTAATGTTTGTAAGCTATAGCTCTTCAAAATTAATCGATTCTCATAAAATTTAGTAACAGAATCATATTTGAAATCACGAAAAGAAAGGCGCTACAAGGAGTTAAAGTCAAAAATTTTGAAAGAGCTGACTCCACAATATTATCTTTGCCACAGAGGAATAGAGTTTTACTGAAAAGTTCTCCTGAAATCAAAGAACTTGGTGAATTTACTATACATTAAATGGTCTTTTTATTAATCAAGAAACCAGAACACTCCTTTTCAAAGAAAATGTTGAAAAAGCTGCTGATAGATTACTATTTATTTTGAAACATGTCTTTGGATCTCATCTGTTTGAGAATATATCAATACCTAAAAACATATCATTTTATTTGATTGGTTTGGTGACCGAGACATCAATTCAAGGGGATTCAAGTCATTTTGGGGCGCAAAAGAAATTAATTGCCAGTTGCTCTTTCTGTGATGAAAGAATTGTGGGTTCATTGGAGAAGTCTTCTAACGAGAGCAAAAGAATGGATATCTTGATGCAAGTTCCGAAAAATAGATTGCAAAATCCTAGAGTTATGAAATTTTGAGTTCAGAGGCATAGAGCAAATTCTTGAAGTAATATTTAATTCAGTTTATAAGAATATAAACTGCAACTATTAATATGGATTATACATGTGAATATGAGCAGATATTTCTCAAACATCATTTTCCAAAGTATAGATTCAAACTACCAATTGCTAAAGTTTAACAAATCAATCAAAGAAACTTTATTTTAACTCTCTGAATGGTTTATTAATAATTTTACCAATATAATGTTCAAATCATTCTATATAAACAAGTGATTAAAGAAGGAAAAACAAAAGCTAAAAACATCTTTCAAACTTTAGAAAGCCATTGACTAAAATATTTCCACCAGCCTACAAAAAGATCACCAGCTTAATTAACGATTTGCGGAGTTAAAGCTTTCAGCGGTTTACCTGTATTATTAGCAGTTTCGGCGGTGGAAGTGGATAATTCAGAATTTTGGACTTCTTTTTTCAACGTTTATTTTGGAAAAACTGGGGAAGAATTATCATTCAGAACTAAAGAAAATTGGCCAATAACTGACTTAAGTTCAAAATTTAAGTATGCATTTTATAATTTGGGGATCAAAAATCAAAGAAAAAACGTGTTTAAACTAGCTAGTGTTGTGCCAAGGGAAAAAGTTGATTTGATCAATTATCCAAATCAAAATTTATCTTATGCTTATTTTTATGATTATCAAATGTTTGCTAATCCGGTAAACTTTTCAATAAATTTCTTGAAAAAAATCCCAAACTCAGATGCTCAAATATCAAAATTGTTTATCAGATATCTCTACAACTCATTTTTTCGCCGAAAAATTCTGATCAAATTAAAGCAGAGCTAAACCGAATCAAAACTAACGATTTAGTTGATTATTAAGAAAGCTCTATTGTGGATTTAATTCCTTCGTTTGTTGATACAAAGTTACTTCCTGATTATTCAAAATCGCTTAAAAATATTTAAAAGTTAATATTCCCTTGATATCAGACCTTAAAAAAATACCAGCTCATTTGCAGATGACTTTGGAAGAAATCAAAAAAAAAAAAAGAAATGAAGCAGAAAGAACAGAGTTATAGCTTCAGGAGTTTATGGAAAGAGAAAAAGAAAAAGAATTGAAAAAAACGCAAAAGCAAGTTCAAGAAGAAATTAAAGCAGAGGAATCAATTAGAGAGAGAATTTAATGCTAAAGAAAAAGCATTAAAGAAAGAGCTGATGAAACAAGCAAAACAACAAACTAAAGTAACGAAGAAACGATCAAGAAATGAAAATGATGATGATCAATTAATCAAAATACAAAAAAGAATCTGATAGACAAATTGCACTATTTTACTGATTTTGTTGAGTTGTAATTTTTCATGTTGAAAATTTTTGTACTAGCAAAGGTAAAGATCGAAACAGTCTACTACGCACAAAAAAAAGTCTTTTCTTTGGGATAAATTATGAATCTAATATAAAGTTGTCATTTGCGTGAAAAACAATTGTAGTTGAAGAAAGTCAAAACATACCATTAAAATTTGACAGCATGCTGCACGTGAGCAGCGCATCGCAAAATAAAAATTTTTTTTTATAAGGAAAGTAAATAAACCTCTTTTTTTGAAAAATAATATAAATTATCAAAAACAATGGCTGCTGAAGGAAGTAAAGGAAGCTTGAAATTAGGCTCTAAGAAAAGAAAGCTTGAAGAAGATGTTAAACCTTTGAAAGCTGATAGATTAGAAAAATCAGAATCAGAGGAGGAAGAGTCTGTTCAACTGCAGTCGGAAGATGAAACTAATTCAGAAAATGATGATGAAGATAGTTCAGAAGATGAAGATGATGGAGATATTCCCAAAAGAACCAATAAACCAAAACGTCATAAGGCAGATGATGGTACCGAATCGTTTTCAAACGCCATGGGAGCCCTTCTTAATACACATTTAAAAGCGTATAACAGAGCTGATCCAATGTTACTTCGTCAAAAAAAAACAGTTTTAAAACAAAAAGAAGATGAGAAGTTAGAAGCTAAAGCTAGAAAATTGATAGCTGCTGAAAAGAAACAACGTAATGAAAGATCACACGTTACCAACTTATTGCCCAGTGCAGAAACTTCAAATGCTAGAGAAATTCTTGAGTATGAAAGAAAGTTGAAAAAAACTGCACAAAGAGGGGTTATTAAATTATTTAATGCTATTTTGACCAGTCAAGTTAGAACCGAAAATGAATTAAAGGGAGAGAAATTATTGAGTGGGAAAAAAGAAGAAAAAGTCAATGAACTTTCAAAAGAAAAATTCTTGGATTTGGTTAAAGCTTCAAAGTGATGGTTATGCTGTTGTATATTATTCAATAAATTTAGTTTTGTTTTGACAATGTAATCGTTGATTAATCCAAATACTAATTGTTATAAATTCTAAATAAGTTTGTTACAATTTTATATACAGTCTATAAATTAAAGATTATTCCTCATCTTTTCTAGCTTCTTCAACTTGTTTATCGAAATCTTCTTGTAAAAATTTTTGTAGTCTTCTAATTGCCCAATTTTTCCCAATAAATTTGATATCTGGATCACTTTCTCCTTCAGTTAAAGTGTATCTTTTCCAAAAACTTGGAGATTTCAATCTTTCATCTTCCATTGGTAATTTTGCCAAATTATGACGAATATCCGCCACTGCCTCTCGTAAGGTGGCAGAGATTCTGCTTCTTAACTCTTTGGCTTCTTCACTGAATTTTAACCTTTCATTCAAATCAAACGGATTTAATGGATCATAATATTTGTCCACTAATTTTCTCCATTCATTTCTAAAATTTTCGATAATTTGATCATTAATTGGATCACCAAATATCACTTTTATTTCATGACGGAAATTTCTGGGTAAATATCTTTCAATTGGACTTTCTGCTGCTGATTCTGGTGCAATTTTTTCAAAACCAGTTGAAAAAATTGGTAAAATTATGGGAGCTTTAGTACTTTCCACAATTAATCTAGAAACTCCCCAATGGAAATATCTCATGGAATTAGCATGAGGTGGTTCTAATTGTAAAACAAAACCTTCTGGAAAAATATGAAACCAACTTGGTCCAGATCTTCTAAATGGTTGAGTTTTTTTTAAATTTTCGAAAATTTCCATCGAAGGTTTCAATTGATTTGAAATTAATTGTTGATGTTTTTCCTGATACTTTGATTGTTCTTTGTAATGATTTTGAATACTAGTTGGGAAATATTCAAGATCCATCGTATCGTCGGGGGATAAAATTCTAATGGCTGCATCGATTGAACCTTGAAAGGGTCCTTTACCAAATCTTTCTGTGGGTAAAACTTTCCCTAAACTGAAAAAGTATGAAAGAGCTTTATTGGTGAAACAAACGTTACTAGCTCCCAACCCCCAACGAATGGCATCGACGCTTTTGTAATATCTGTAAGGTAAAACTCCCCAAATAAAAGGATCATCGACCACACTCATATGATTCATAATGGTTAATAGTCCTCTATCTTCACTTTTAGATCTCTCAAGAGCATTATCTAATTTTTCAAGACCAATGATATTTGGTTTGTAAGCAGTGTAAACCACAATCTTAGAAACTGTGATCGCTGCCAAACATGTTAGATAACTAAAGGGATTCCAGTAATCACTTTTTCTGGGATATTCTGAAAGGAAATCATTTCCCCGTTGTAGCACCTCTGGCAATGACATGTAATTTTGGTGCTATGGAAGGTTCTAAGGAATAAGGTGGTGGATTCAGCTTAGATTTACCCACAATCAGTTTTTCAAAAAATCATCTATCCGACAAAAAAAATCTGGAAAGAAATTTATCAAGCACGCGCATAGTCACGAGATGCGACTTTGTAAATTTCGAAAATTGTTCAACTCTATCCTAAAAGACAAATTATACAAGATAAGTTTTCAAAATACATACTGATAGACTTAATCGTTCGTATTGCGCCCTTTTATGTGCCACAAGCAATACTTAGACTGATCTGCTGATTTCTTAAAAATACTATAATCTAATTAACTTATTTCCAGGTATTCTGAGGAATAATTTAATATGCAACTCATTTTTAAAGAGAAAAATCTCTATAGTCATCTAGTTCAACTAACAATTTGTAAAACTGCTATGCCACCGAAAGATAATCATTTTGAGACAACTAATTTTCAAAACAAGTTTCCTGCAATTCAACATTATATAGTTGTCAGAAAAATTGGTTCAAACGTCATATCATTGCCATTAACTTTGAATATCGGTGTTGTTAACTTAATTCAAAGTGATTTTGCATTGTTTGTGTTTAAAAAATTTAGTTTTGATCATCTTAGGAACATCTCCCTTACTGCTTTATTCATTTATCATTTTAATCATTTTCAAGCATTTTTATAAATTGAATTAAATACTGAAAATTTGCAAAGGAATTCGCCATTTAAAATTTAGAATTAAATTTCTCAATAATTATAATTTCACCATATTAAGAACTTGAATGAAGGATTTAAAAATCAGTTTGAACCAAATTGTAGTTGTTCATTGCAAAATTTGATATATTTGGGTTGAATTAGTTTTCTTACCCTTAAATATGGATCAAGAATATTATAATAACTAGAGAAAGATGATCTGAATCATAACCCAAAAGCCAATAAAAGTGAAGATTTACAATTAAGTGTCAATACTGAATAACGATAATATTCAAAAAACTAAATGTCAGTCACAAAATCAAAAATCAAAACATAAAAACACAAAAATAAATAATTACAATTTAAGAAGAAATTACAACATCATCAACAATTAATCAATCTTTTTTTTTCAGAGAGTTTAATTTTCCAGGATTTGATCTTCTGAAAGGATGAGCTTCAGTGTTGAAAACCCATTCGTCCAAACTCCAAAGATCCTTATCAGAATATAACAAATAATAATATTTCAAAGTTTCTGCAAACCAAAAACTTTCACAAGAATCTTTTTTATTAAATTTATTGACTTTACCATTTGATAAATATAAACTACTAACATCTACTAAAGCAGCAGCTCCATCTGGTAATCCAGTATGTTTAACAGTATTCTTGAACATTTTCCAAGCTTTTTCTCTCCACTCTAAATCTCCAGTAATTCTATACATGTAAAAAAATGATTCAATTAATTCAGGTCTAAGAATAAATTTTGGATCCATATTATTGAAATAAAGTGGTAAATTATTTGAACGTCCAACATTCCAATAAACATTTCCGGATTTTTGATCATAAGATAATGATTCATTTGGTAAATCAGATTCAACAATCTTAAATGGTTTTTTAAATTTAGGTTTTGGTTTTGGGGGAAACTTTTTCAAAGAATCTAATGAAAATTTATGACCATCTTTACCTTGTAAATATTGTTCATAGTTTTTTTCATTAACATTTAACATTCGATATAGTAATTGTGAACTATCTAAATCATTTTCAGTGTCACTTTCTTGGTTCATATCTTCAATCTTATTGTCAACCCTGTTATTGAATCCTTCATGTTTTGATAAATCTTCTAGTAAATCTTTATCTTTGAAATGATTTTTATCTAATTTTTCATTTTTGAGTCTGATTCTTTCAATTTTATCCTTCAAATCAAATTTACACTCTTCATCATCTTCATTTTTACCTTCTGGACATGCTTCAAGAATTGACCAT
This sequence comes from Saccharomycopsis sp. FM-2023a, assembly GCA_037355385.1. Lineage (NCBI taxonomy): Eukaryota > Fungi > Ascomycota > Saccharomycetes > Ascoideales > Saccharomycopsidaceae > Saccharomycopsis > Saccharomycopsis sp. FM-2023a. The sequence continues at coordinate 36,946 of JBAKFZ010000058.1, forward strand.
TCGGGCATTAACTCCATTAACTCATATAACTTATAGCAGCCATTTGTTAACTTTTTACCAATTTCTAAATCTTCCAAATTATTATTAATTCTTGATGATAAGCCAAACATTCCTCCGGCAAAACAACTTAAATGGGTGGCCCAAGTTTTCTCTTTAATTTCTTGTCCTCTTTCTTTTAACTTAAACTCTGATAGAAATAAAACGTCATCAGGATCAGTTTTCAAATGTGGAACTGTATTAGATTCTGATAATAAAATAGATGGTAATTTGGCCTTAAATAACATGAGATTTTTCATAACTTTGATTGATTTATCAAACAAATTCAAATAATCTTTAATACTACCATTCAACAAATGATATTGTTTAATCAAATATTCATAATAAGAATCAGCTAATCCACCAAGAGTATAAGTTAAAGAGGAGAATTTTGAAGCTTTGATACCAACTGATTCACATAAGAATTTATTATCTCTGTTGATAGTTTTAACATGTTTTTTTGGATCATAATATTCTTCGGAATAATCAATTGGTATACAACCAGAAATATCTAAATGAGTTGGCAATAATCCATTTAAAGGGAAATCAGGATATTGTTTTTTTTCTTCGTTGATATACTCTTCAAGATCTTTAGTTAATTTATGAACAAAATGGAAATAAGTATCATTTTGAGTAATTTGGGCAAATCTGGTAAATTCTAATAATAGGGTCCCAAATTCGGCCACTGATCCATGAATTGAAGCAAATTTCTTCTTTTCAGTGTCAACGTCAGCCCATCTATAGTATAATAAAGGTAAATTATTTGGAGTATCAAAAATTCCAACTAACATTTCTCCAATTTCAATCGTTTTTTCAAGTAAAATTGGATCTTCTGATAATTCATAACCACTAATTAAACCTCCAAAAGCTCTAATAACGGTTTCAAAAGTAGGAATATAGTCTCTCATTGATTTCTTGAAATCAATTTTTGAAACATGATTCACCGCAATTGTAAATTCATCTTTTAATCCCATCAAGTGTAAGGTATCTAAAGTGTCAAGTAATGTAATGCTCCAGCCAACAAAAGGGTTTTTACCTTTATGACTTAAGGGTAACAATTCATCATATTCTATAGCATGTTTTTTATAACTATTCCAAGATTTGAGGAAAACTTTTGTGATTTCTTGCAATTTTGCATCATCTCCTTTACCAGTACCATCTTCAAAATGATTAGTCTGGATTTGATGGTATTCCTTTGAGCTATAATCAATCTTTGGCAACTTATAAATATTTTCAGGAGGAGGAAAATGGAAAGATCTGGGTAAGGATTTGACAGGGGGTTGGTCATAAGGTTCGTAATCTTTTTCCATTCTGGAGCCCCCAGAGTCTTCTCCTAAAGCCACAAACTCTGAAATGTCGTCTGTTTTCTGAATAGGGTTTGACAGGAATTGTTGCGGTGGTTCGTTTTCATCTTTGCTTTGATCTTTGATGTTGATAAGGTTACTTAAAAGGAGTTCACCGTGACTAGAATTGAGGAAAAGCGAGTAGAAAAGAAAGACTAGCAAGACCAGAGCAAGAAGATGGACCTTGAATCGACGGAATTGGACCTTAACAAAGGATATAAAGGTCATTTTGATTCAACTTTCAGGGATAAAAGACTGAAAAAGGAAGAATTTGGAGTTTTAAAAAAGTAGATAAACAGAGGGTCGGAATGCACGTGATAAGACCGGAAAGGGTTTTTTCAAGGCTTTTTTTTAACAGCGTGTTGAAAATCGAAAATGGGATACAAAACAACTTCTTCCTATTAAACTCTATTCCACCATGAACTTCTTAAGCTCCAGTGCCCTCCGTCGGAAGAAGGACACCCGTCGTGGGATCAAGTTCACTATCATGGTCGTGGGTCAATCCGGTTGTGGAAAATCCACTTTCATCAATTCTTTATTGGATTCCAAGATCTTGCCTCATCAATACGAACCTATTGGAACCACTATGGATGAACCCAAAATCGCTTCGTTCAGCACTGTTGATGAGTCTTCCACCATTAATGCTGCCATTTTTCAAAGAGACTTCAATCCTAATTTGGCAGATCAAGAACCAGGTATCGCCATTACTGAAAGTGAAGTGGAAATTTTGAATAAAGGCGATTATAGTAGAATCTTTTTGAATGTCATTAATACTCCAGGGTTTGGTGATAATATCAACAATGACATTTGTTTTGAAGAAATCATTAATTACTTAAAACAACAATTTGATTTGGTGTTGGCAGAAGAAACTAAATTCAAAAGAAATCCAAAATTTAAAGATACCAGAGTTCATGTTTGTTTATATTTCATCCAACCAACTGGCCATGGATTGAGAGAATTGGATGTAGAAATTATTAAGAAATTATCCAAATATGTCAATATTATTCCTGTCATTGGTAGAGCTGATTCTTTTACAAAAGATGAATTAATTAAATTCAAAGAAAATATTTTGTATGATATTGAAAAGTTCAATGTTCCAATTTTCCAATTTACTTATGAAGGTGATACCATTGAAGAAGAACCAGAAAATGAAGAGGAAGATGAAGATGAAGAAGAAGAATATGATGAAGAAAATGAATTAGTTAGTGAAAACAAATATTTACAATCAATTCAACCTTTTGCAATTATTTCTTCTGAAGATGAATTTGAAGTTGATGGGAAAGTTATTAGAGGTAGACAATATCCTTGGGGTTTTATTGATATTAATAATCCTGAATATTCTGATTTTAAGATTTTGAAAAATGTTTTGTTAAGTACCCATTTACAAGATTTGAAAGATTTGACTCATGATTATTTGTATGAAAATTATAGAACTGAAAAATTGAAATCAGTTAATGGAATTGCTGATGATCAAATGAGTACCATTGAAGGAGTTAGTGCTCCTAGTAAAAAAGAATTTTTTGGTTCAAGAGATTCTTATATTCCCGAACCTCCATCATTATCCAACCTTAATGCTTTAGCCAATATTCAAGATGAAACAATTCTTGAAATGCAAAATGAAAAAGATTTTGCTAATATTTTGGATTCTGCATTATTAAATTCAAAACCTTCAACTCCATCATTAATGAATGAAACTACTTCTTCAAATAAATCATTAGATCATAAAAATAGAAATCAATTAAGATTATTATCAGAAACTGTTCCCTATGCTTTGAAACAAGAACAAATTCAACAAAGAAAACAAAAATTAGCCCAATTAGAATTGAAATCTTCAAAAGAATTGAAATTAAAAGAAGAGGCATTAGAAAAGAAAGCTTTAGAATTGAAATTAAGAGAACAAGAATTGTTAGCCAAAATGAATGAATTAGGTTTATCTAGTAATAATAGTGAAATTAGTGAAAATTGATATTTTTTTAAATATATTTTTTTGAATCAATGTGTTAATTTGTTATTTTAAAGTTTTGTGTTTGTTTTGTTTATTATTTTTTATTTATGCTTTAATAAATCGTTTTATTTTTCTAATCCTTTAATCAAACTATTATCTTTTGCTAAGAATTTTCTATTTTTGATTATTTTAAATGTTTTTTTCTCTCTAAAAATTTTGTTCTTTATTCTTTCAGCAAAAAAAAAATCAATTTATCACCCTTTAATTTCCCTAAAAAAACACCTGAAAAATATATATTTTCCTTATTTAATTAATAGATTTATCGTTTGTTATTAAGTTGTAAGTGACCCTCAAAATTTTATAACATAATAAAGTTAAAAAAAGTTTACATTTTGAAAAGTAAAAAAAATTTATTAACAGGTCATAACAAGATTGAAGTAAAGCATTTAAAAAGAGGTCATTAATATATAGTAAACGTTAGCGAAATATAACAAAAACACATTAATCATTATCGTTGAAAAGGTAAATAATAATATACTACCACCAGTAACTCTTAGAATCAGTAGTAGTGGTAGTAATATTATTATTATAATTACTTTGAACAATATTTAATTTTGATTTGGGCTTAATATTGTTACTATTAATAATCATTTTCTTTGAAAAAGTTGAAATTAATTCACTTTCATTAATATCAAAAGTTTCCGGACTTTTGAATGAATAACTTTCAACTAATGAAGGAGGTATATTAGTATTCGAAGAATTATGAGATGAGGAAGCATTAATTGAAATACTTGGAGATTTGGATGAATAATCAAGCTCAGGGACATCGAATTCATTATCAAATTCCAAAATTTCAAATTCATCGTCATCATTGCTGATATATTCTTGTTGTTGTTCAGATTCGATGAATTCTTTATTAGAGTTGAAATATTTTTCGAGTTCAATTTCTTCATCCACTGTGAAAACTTTCAATTCATTATTATTTTGTAAATCTGATAAGTCTTCCAAACATTGTTTTAAATCTCTTTCCTCAGGTTTAAAACTTAATAATGGTTTAATCAAATAATCAAATCCATTAGTAGCTAAGTTTGGATATATATCAAAAAATAAATTCAAATCACTGGATTCAGTATATTTCTTAAACCAATAATCATTATTTTCAATTGATGGTTCATTGAATGGAGTGAAACCAAATAAAACATAAAGTAAAGTGATACCCAAAGACCAAATATCAGATTTCTCACAATCATAATAATGATTCTCTTCATTATTATATACTTCTGGGGCCATATATTTATTAGTACCAACTCTATAGTCATTTGAATATTTTTTAATGGAACTTAAACCAAAGTCTCCAATTTTAATGGTCAAATCTTTGGTGATAAAAATATTTTCAGGTTTTAAATCACGATGATAAATTCCCAAATCATGTAATTCTTTAATGGTTTGCATCAAAGAGATGGCAAATTGAGTAAATAAAACACTATTATCATAAGGTTTTGGTAAGTTGTAATTATTAGCATTATTATTCAAAAAATCATACAAATCTCCGTATTCACAATATTCAAAGATTAAATAATATGTTTTTTCAAGTTTGAAATGATCCAATAAATGACAAACATTTTCAATGGATTTGATTCTGTTTAAAATATCAACTTCGTGATTAATTAAACCCTTGTTAGATTTGGTAAAAGGAATAGATTTAACAGCCACTTTTTGATGATTATTAATTAAATCTTCTGCCAAATAAACAGTACTAAAAGTTCCGGATTGAATGACGGAGATGATTTGGTATTTATTGTTTAATATCGTGGGCTCCAGGAGCATTTTCGGATAGATTTGAGATAAGCGAGAGCGGGAAAGACAAGAGAAGACAAGGAGAGACAGAAAAAAAGAGGAGACAAACTGAAGAGTGAGTCTAAATTAAAAGAACGGGAAAAACAGTAAAAGGCAAATGGATAGATTTTTCAATATTGGACGATGAGAAGTGATAGTCAAAAAGAAGAAGTTGAGAAAAATGAGTGGGGCGGGACAAACCAGTCATATTTAAACAGTAAGTGACTTGAGTGACCGATAAGAATTTCTGGAACTTTCAATGCATGCAAATCTAGAACCCTCTCCGCCACTGCACGTGATAATATGACACATTTTTCGAAATAATTTGCTAGCAAATTTCCCTATTGAGAAGGGTCGTAGGTTATGTAGCAGCTCAGAGTCATGTCACGCGATATGTCAGGTGCCACAATTTTGAAACTCTCGAAAGAAATAAAGTCAACACAAAACAAACAAACACATAAACAAAGAAGACACAATTCCACACAAGCAAAGAGCATGGTCATATTGCATCATGGCACATAGGGCGACGCCCACATTCACTAATCACAACATCATGTTACACTGTGTTGTTGACCATTCTATCCACGATTCTGATGAGGACGAACAGAATAGTTCTGATGACCCAGAACAAGAACAAGAGCAGGAACACAAGAATTCGATAAAGAACTTATCTTTTGTAAAACGAAAGAAACATGTCAACCCAGTTGTAACTATGCAAGATGATGAAATCAGGAATACTGAAGTTCTGACTGATCAGCATGATATCAAAAATGATGAACCTCCCAATAAAAGATTGCGATTCAAAAGACACAACAAAAACAAAATTAAAAATTTTGCAAATAGTAAAAAAGAATCGTTAAAAACAAAGGAAACTTCACCAAATGCACCGATTCTGCGTATGCATAATTCAACAAGAAACAATTTCCAATACGAAGAAATTGGAGAATCTATAAATGGTTACAAAATTATTGGAAAACCGGGAACAATTTTGAATAATATACCCAAGGTTCCAGTAAACATTGATGGATATGAATTATTAAACAATCTACAAAATGAATATCAAAAAGGTCATGAATTTCTCAAAGCAAAACAAATAATAAATGATTTTATCATTGAAGAAGAGTCTCAACATGATAAAAAAATTATCAATTATGAAGATTATTTGAAAAATTGGCAAAGTAATAAAAAATCATTGATTTGGCCTGAAGAGAATAATGATTATGATTTAATTACTGTTGATTCTTTGAAGAAGTTTTTCAAAAATAATGACAAAGAAATTATTAAAAATGAAAGAGTGAGATGGCATCCGGACAAGATGATGACGGTTTTGTTAAAAAATGGAATTGTAACAGAAAACCAAAATGAACAAATTGTCAAAAGTAAAGTCACGGATATTTTTCAGAAAATCAACCATTTGTACCAAAATTCTTTGTAATTAAACAAATAGAAATCAAACTCTGTAAAAGATATATCATCCACGAGCCGCTCATGAATGTTTAATTGCACGTTATTGCCCAATTAGGCAGGAGGCCATGTGGATGAATTTTTGTTAAAAATGTTTTAAAAGCGATGAATTGGACGTTTATTCCAGTGAAAAGTTTTAAAAGTTCTCTTTACTATTAAATTTATTTCAAACAAATCAATATAAATGGCCAAAATTGCGGTGGTGGATCAAATTGGAGCGGATATTTATCAGCCGCTCGATATTAATAAACCTCCAAATTTAGAATACAAACCAGTTACTCCACAATATGGACTTGCTACTTTACATTATGCGGTAGACAGTTACAGAAAACTTGGATCTAATATGACAATTTCTTTATTTTGGACTCTTCCGATCTGGACAATCTTAGTTTTGGTTAATTCAATTTACATAAATTATAAACTTGATGGTTGGGGAATCATAGAGTTTATTAAATTTGATATTATGGGATCCATCCATTGTTTATTATTCTTTATGGCTTCTTGGGCTAGTTTGTTATTAGTTTGTAAAATTTTGGCCTATTCTTTCAATGAAAAAGCTGAGGAATTACAAAAAACTGGAGGTAAAGAACTTTTTAATGACGAAAGTATAACAGAGTTTATTATGGTTGATGAAAAGACAAAAATTCAGGAAAAATATTTGAAAAATAGTCAAAATGTTATTTATAGAAATTTACCAATTGCAACAATCACTTATAAAGAGTTAGTTAAAAATGAAACATATTTAGTAACTAATATTTCTGGAAGAGATGTTTATATTAGAGGAGGAATTTTTGAAGATTTATTGGTTTGGGCAGTCAAGGATATACCTAATAATGCAGAATTATTGGTTAAATGTTGTTCTTTTGATAAACCTTTAATCAAAGCTTTAAATAATCTAGAATTGAAATTTGAAAAAATTAACGTGGAGAAAATGCCTGGAATTCCTGGAGGATTTTTGTTTGGGAAATCCAAAGATACTTATCGTTACGAAAAGAAATGAAATTTTTGTGTATTTTTTGTTGTTTTTGAATCTAATGTTTGATCTTTCTTGTTAAAATTGTAACTTTGGGGGTCAGTCTCGTCAATAAATCTTGATTCGACGGGCTTTTTGCATATTTTGCACTATTGGAACATGCTAAATATTCCCCTATGGGCAGTGCAATAACGTGACCGGAATCATAGAAAATCTTTGAAACCATCTCGACAAATTATATTTGTAAAACAAGGCAACTTTCAAATAAAATCCAATTCCCAAAATCATGGATTACCAGCTATTGCTATTTAGAATCAACCGAAGTAAACCGGCAAAATATAGTCTTAGCTTATTGGGAACCCTTCTATTTTTTCTATTTTTTAAAAAACTTCTTTGGAATGATAATAATTTATTATCAACTAGTTCATCAAATAATAGTAATTCATTTGGAGGAATCTCGACCAGCGGGAACGATTTAACCAATTCAGAAATCAATTCATTGATTGCCAATAGTAATATTTTAACCAAACAAGAAAAACATGAATTCGAATTGAAATCTCCATATTTAAATAATGAAGTTTCTGAGCAAAATTATTTATTTAGTGGAGATGTCATGATTAGAAATGATCAGTATGTTAGATTAACTCAAGATAAAAAACATCAACATTCTAGTTTTTTTAGTAATAACAAATTAAACGCTAGATCATTTGTTATGGAAACAAAGTTTGCTTTAGGAGGTAACGGAGATGTTTCTCAATTACATGGAGATGGTTTTGCAATTTTTTTCACTACTGAACAATTATCAGAAGGAGAGTTATTTGCAGTTAATGAATACTATAATGGATTTGGGATATATATTGATACTTATAGAAATGGTAGAAGTGGAGTTTTCCCCTATGTGATGGCTGCCAAAAATGATGGAACAATTCCTTATGATAAAGATCGTGATGGTAAAAATAATGAAATCAGTGGATGTATTGCTAGAAGTTTATGGAAACCAATTGGTGGTTATACAAAAATGAGATTAATTTATATCAATGATGGTTATCTTTCAGTAGATTTTGATTATAAAAATACTGGAGAATGGACAAATTGTTTTTCATTACAAGATATTGTTTTACCTGAATCATTTCATATTGGATTTTCTGCTAATACTGGAGATTTATCAGAAACTGTTGATATTATTGAAAATCATGTTGATTTATTATTTGATTATAAAGGTGAACCAGTTATGGAATTTCAAAAATTATTAGAAACTTTAGAAGATCCAAATAGTCCTGATAAATTTGAAGATGTTAGTGAAGAATTTTTAGCTGATGATAAAACAAAACGTCGGAGACTTGTTACAAAGAAAAAAGATGGTAAACCAATAAGAAGAACCATTAGAAGATTACAAAATGCAGAAAAAAGAATTAAAAAAGAAGCAGAACAACGAAGGGCTGAAAGAAGAGAAATTAGAAAAAAATGGTGGGCCAGTATTAAAAAATATGTTTATGGATTTTTGGTTTTAGTGGCTCTTTATTTGGCCACAATTGTTTATAGAGTTCATAGAAAAAATACCCTTAGAAATAATCGTTCATATGGAATCATTGCATAGTTTAGCTAATTGGCTTATTTCACTTTTATTATATCATTTATTTTCATTTTCATTATATCATTCATTTTTTTAACTGTTTTCTTAAGTTGGGAAAATTTTATAACTTTTTGAGAAAAATATACCTATTACATTGTTTCTTTTGATATTATTAAATTAAGCCAGAGTCTATAAGATCTATAAAAAGCATAAAAGAAAGGTAAAGTAAATGTTGTAAGGTAGTAAAGAAGAAAGAAAAATCGTCATAAAAAGCTAAACCATTAAAATTGTTGCAACTGTAACCATAAAAACCGCTAATGGAGCAACAGTTTTCAAATTATCAGCATTATTAACATTAACATTTTCATCTTTGTTAACTATTTTTTTCAAAATATTTTTAACAGTTTGTGGATAAGATTTTTTACTATCTTTTGGTTTATTTCTAAAACTTAATGAAGCTTCCCATAAAGAAACTCCGCCAAAATGAGTATCATTGCCAATTTGACTGATAATCTGTTGTAATTCTGAGGAAGTATCAACATAACCAGTACTTGAAGAGTTAATTGAACCAGGTAATCCTAAAAATAATTGAATATTAGAATTGACAGAAGTATTTTTTGCATATGATGACCAAGTTTCCCAATTGAAACTAGAAGAATTAGAGCTAGCATCACAGTGATTATTATAAAACTGAATAAATAACATATCCAAATTACTTTTATCTAAAACCCTGGTTAAACTGGTATCAGGATATGGACACTGAGGAGCTGCAGTATAATAAAATTTTTTGGATGATTTATTGGAATGTTCTTGTAATCTATCAATTAATTCAGGATAGCCAGTTCCATCACCATTTTCAATATCAAAGTCAAACCCATCAATAACTGAATCACCAAAAGGTCTTGGAATGGTGGAATTACTGGAAGAGTTTTTTTCCCCAAACATTGACCATAAAGTATCCCCAAAATCTTCAGCAATTGAAGTTTCACTAAACCCATATGCACCCCCTTGACCTCCAAGTGATAACAAAATCTTTTTGTCTCTCTTTTGACAATATTTGATATCTTTTTCAATCTTTTTCATGGTATCAGTTTTATTAACATTGAATTCAGAATCGGTATGAAATGGGAAAGATAAAGTAGGAATATAAGCTTGATATTTATCAGAATAATTTCCGGGAAAATCTTGCATAAAAGAAAGTAAAATGATATCAACTTCATCCCAATTACAATACCACCAAAGTTCTTTTTCTTTTGTTTTACCATTAGTTAAGTATCCAATTGAATTTTGACCCCAATAAACTGCAACATTATCTTTTGTGGAATTGAGAGAGGCAAAAGTATATTGGAACAAACTGAACAGAAGAAGAAGCAAAGAAATCGATTTCATATTAAGTTATTAGATTAGTAGTGATAAAGCAATGGTTGATTAGACTGAAGTATTTAAATCTTTAATAACCTTTTGAATCCAACGAAATTTCGAACTAGAAAATTTTAAGTCTTCTTGAAGTTCCCCAAAATGAAAGTATAGACATTCTGCCAGGTTTAAAATTGGAAAATTTTGGGACACTTTATAAGATTTTTTCACAGTTGCCAAAATGCAATGTTGAAAAAAATAAAAACTTGCAGCTGCATGACATGCCATATTTGTTTACCTTTTTCCCAAATTTGGACATAATTGTGGTAATAGGAAGTAATAATAATCAATCCCAAACTTGGGTAGTGTATAATTTTCTCTGCAAAAAATAACTATTCAGGAGTGACGATTCCGATAATCAAATGAAGCTGATTGGTAACGAAAGTTAGAGTTTTTGAAGTATTTGAGGAAAATCTTAAATTTAAGACACTCCGTTGCACCTGGAAATAAATTTGAATTAGATCAAAAAATTGATAGGTTAATGAGCTTTAATTATTTAAGCGACAGTTTTTCCCCCGATCGAAACCAATGTTTTGAAATTACTCAATGCGGGCGATCAATTAAAATTGAAAGATTATTTTTTTTATTGTCACAAAATTTGATTACGTTTTTTGTTGTCCGAAATTCCAATCAAAATTCTTCTATTGATTGATAAAAGATTATCAGATACAATGTTTTTCTTCAAAAAAGTTTTCTTAACGAAAACGTTTATTATAACATGGATAATTACAGTAGTAAGTTGTAAAGAAGTGAATAGATTTTTAGTCGAATGTAAAGAGTTCTTGTAATATTAGCATTCTTTAATATATTTCAAAATTCTAGAATTAAGCTTGCAAGCACTGCAACAAAGTTAAATTTTCAATAATTGTAACTCTTAATAAGATTATGAAAATCTAAGTTAATACCTAGCAGCAATTATGAATTTACAAAGAAATCCAAATTTGGCCTTGATTATAACAAATATTAAATATATGACTATCACAGTGGGAAGTCCAATTAATTGAAACTTCCGAAAAACAACTAATAAGTGGGTTTGTTTTGAGCTGCTTAGCTCTTAAATTTCGTTGTCAATCAATTTTACAAAAAAATTAGCAAATACCCAAATTCTACTTTTAGTTGACAAATCATAGATTTGTCACTTAACTGAATATGTATCTTTTTGACAATTTTTAAAAGTATACTTTTGAATGACGTTACCGCGTTTGAAACCGCTCCTAATTGAAAAATTGGGGAGCTTTTCTTCTAAACTGTTTCTACAACAGTGGTTAATAATCAATGAACAAGCTAATGAATAATTAGAAGTCATTCATGAAATTCTGGCTACAAATTTTTTTAATTTGTCTCGACAACAATTGAAGTTAGATCAAAAACAAGAGGTAATTAGGACTTTTTTTTTTGACTATTACTACAAATCCCAAGAACTTTGAATTAATTTATCATCTATAGTAGGTAGACTTGCAATAATTTGTTGAAATGCAACTGTATCAAATGTTGATGATTAATGATACTCAAACAGATCAGGATAATGTTTAAAATACCTTTTTATGTAAAACCTTTAAATGATACGATGAAATATTTATCCACTATATGCGATATAAGGTTAAAACGATTTAAAAGTTATACGATGAAGAAATTTATCTAAATTTGCACTTTCCGCATCATGGCCGTAGAAACCAAAAGAATTTCTTTAATCCGTATTCATTTATAACCATCAGATGATTTTTTTACAAAAAAAAAGCAAATTTGATAAGTCATTAATGATAATTGCGGTGGGGATGGAAAAAGAAACTTAAGGGGTTGGGCATTGCAATTTGAGATTTTTGAAAAGTTTTCGCTGGAAACCTGAGGTTCATACAAATCAACAAGAAAGGCAAAACTAGGTCAAAAGACGGAAGTTGTGAATGGATGGCAATTTAGGCAGTAAATGAGTCAAATTTGAGATCAATAGGCCTAGATGTTTGGTAATTCATGGAAGGATGTTTCATGAAAATCACATGACCATATTCTGGTTGGGAGCCCGTGAAAATAGGTAAATAACAATTTATGCCTAAGAATCAAATAGTAAACATCAAGATTAGATGATTAGTATTCTGATTGATCTATGATAAGAAGGTGTTAAAAGTCTAGCTCTATATATACATAAGACATATATACATAAATTTATATTACTTATAGTTATGTAGTAAAACAGAGAGTCTGAAGCCGCAAATTTTGACAGGACGAGAGTGCTCCACTAGTGTGTTCTATTTTCTCTTGAGCCAGTGTGTGAGTGTGTGAGGCACTTCCCAGTCTGGAGCTACCAAGAACAATAAGCCTTCCCCTCCGGAGCGGCCGCTCCTGAGGCACGGGACTTGAATTTTTCACTTCTTTTTGAGGATTTTGCTCCATAATGTCTGGGTGTTCCGTTTCGCATCTGTCAAGCAAGCAATCAAGAGCTATCCGACATCCTTTTCTCTTCTTCTTCTCCTTCTTCTACTATACTGCCCCCGATTACAACCTATTTGTTAGCACCTTTCATCCTAAGTACTTGCCCCAGTTCCAAACCATTCCACTCTACCAGTTACCAGAAACAAATCGATATCTTGCGCGCATTGCTGATCACGACTGCTCTCTGGGTCCTCCTCCACTCCAGTAGTAAGTATTGTCCTTTATTATCTATTTAACACATAAAATTCCCTTGATTCTCTCTTGGAACTTTGCTCTGGTATTCCTCTCCTTCATTAAAACTCTCTCTTTCCTCCTTATAGACCGTTTATAGATTAGATCAATTAGAATTTTTTTTTCTCATATTCCTTATACACCTCATCTCATCACCTTTACCCCAGAAAAGTCCCAAGAGAACTACTATAAAGTCACTTCTTTATTTGCAAATCATATCAACTAACCAACCAATTCAGATTAAATGTTCTTTTACGATCAAAAAGACGCTTCTTCCAACGACAACTTAAAGTCTTCTTCTCCTTCTGGGTCTGTGTACTCTTCTTCCTCTTTTTCCAGAGCAACAACCCCTGTCACTTATAATTACACCACGCCCAACACCACCGCAATCAACACACCAATTCATCTCAAAGACATGGAAATCAATCCTAATTTCCAATTTGGTGCTGGTTCTAGCCCTCAAACCGCCAATTCCAACTCCAGTGTTTCTCCTTCTCATTCCATTTCCGATTCGGGCTCTTTGCTTCCTCCTGCTCCAATTAACAGTGACATGTTAGATAACTCCAATTTAGACGAATCAGTCAACAACAATTCTTCTAACTCAAATCAAAGTCCTCCAAATTTCAGAAGTGTTTCTCCTTTCCATTTAACCACTTCAATTTGGGACTCTCCTCCAACTTCATCATCTGCTCATAAGTCTCAAGATTCTGCTTCTTCATTTATGCTTACTGGAGCTAATACTTTGAAAAATTTGGATATCAACAACAACAATGGTGCTAGATCAACTTCTTTGCCAAAAACTTTAAGTATTGATATCAACCAAGCTAATACTAATTTACCCAAGATCGGCGTCGCCAATAATAGATCTTTATCAATTGCTAATGATGCTTTAATGAATAATAACAATAGAAAAAATTCATCTAGTGCCAATGATAACATTTGGGGCACCTCTTTCACTCCATCTCTGGAATTCTTTGGGAAAAGTATTACAAGTAATGAAACTTTAGTTAATGACTTAAATCAAGGAATGAATTTTTTGAATTTTAAACCTGATCAACAACAACAGCAACACCAGTTACAATCTCCTTTACTTAATCAGTTCAATCATAAGTATACTTATTCAACCACTGGTATAAATAATGCTGCTATTCCAAGAAGCTCCAATGGAATTTTTGAGGTTCCTGCCAATCAACAGTTTCAACCTCAACAATTATCTACTAGTACTATGAATCAAATTGTCAATTATTTTTCACGTCCTGAAGAATGCCAAATTCTGCAATTAAGTCTTGATAGTTTAAAAAATTTGAATTATGAAAAAATTTTTGCTAATAAAGTTGGTCAATTACCAAGATTTTTATTGCCTGGTCAAAATGAATTAAATGATGGTAATAATATGTTTAATAATCAACAATATCAATTAGTTTTGGTCTCTTTTAGACAAGGTAGAATGGATGTCTTTTATCATCCATTATCAGCCGCTAACAAATTTGTTTCTTTGAAAAACGGTGAATTAGTACTTGTTGAAGCTGATAGAGGTAAAGATTTAGGAATGATTATTAATACTGATATTTCCATTGATGATGCTAGATTAATTAAAATGATTCAATTTGAAGAACAAACTGATGCTTTAAGATTTGATCAAGATGTTAATAACTCTAACAATTTGAATGGTAGTAATTCAACTCCTGCTCAACCTCATATTCCAAAACAAGTATTAAAAATTGCTTTACCTCATGAAATTGCTCAAATTCCTCATAAACAATCAGATGAATTGAAAGCTTTGGCTATTATGCAATCGAAGATTATTATTCATAAAATTCCAATGAAAGTTTTGGGAGCTGAATATCAATGGGATAGAAGAAAGTTAACTTTCTATTATGTTGCTAATAAAAGAATTGATTTTAGAGAATTAGTTAAAGATATTTTTAGAATTTATAAAACTAGAATTTGGATGTGTGCTGTTACTCCAACTGATTTATCAATTAAAGAAAGCATTGTTGATGAATCAAATTGTTATCCACAAAATTATCAATTTCCTCCAATTAATCCTCAAAATCCATCAAATATTCAATCTTCAAATCCACCCCAATTAACTCAACCAATTCGCCATGAGACTTTTGATTCAATTTCTAGCGTTAATAGTGATTTGATGAATAATAATTATTCATATACTACAATGAATTTCCATAATCAACAACCGTCATTTGGTTCAGTGCCATTCACTCCAAATTCTGCCAATTTTAATATCAACAATAACAATAGCAATAATGGTCATCAACGTCAATTTACCAGTGGTTTGGCTAATATTTGGAATAATGTTTAATGAATTTGTTTTTCAAAAAAAAAATGTTATATAAGTATTTAAATTGATTTTAATTAGTTATATTTTCCCAAAAAATATATTTTGTTTCTTTTTTTTGTCTTTTAGTTAATCAAAACCTCTTTTTTTTTGTAACTTACATAAGCTTGTTTATATATACTATATTTTTTCTTGATAGATTTAATTTTTTTGTTGTTTATCTATTTACCTGTAAACTTATACTAAAAATAGGAAAAAGAAATACATCAAAGTTGCCAATGACCCAAAAAATAAAAAGTTTGTGAAAATAATGATAAAAAATTTTGTCATTAAAGAGTTATTAACTTTTTGACTATTATAATGTAAAACTCTGGTTTTGGCCCTTTTTCTATAACTGTTAATTGGAGTTAATAAATTATCGTTCATTGGATCATCAAGATCAATTTGAAATGTATCAAATAAATTATTTGACGAGTAAGGTGATTCTTTTTTATTTTTTGGATTGAAGAACAATCTTAATTTTTTAAAAATTGAATTATTATTATTGGTTTTATTATGATTAATGTTATTGGGGATTCTTGAATATTTTTGACGGAATACCATTAAATATGAATTAATGATTATAATTAAACCCGAAATAATTGCAGTAAAAATATAGGTTATGATGTCATTATAAGGGATTGGTAAGAAACAGATATTAGAAATCAAATCAATTTTGTCATTATCAAAAATTCTATTATCATTATTTTTATCGATTATTGTTAGTAATTCAACTGCCGGTTTATGAATTCCCATTGCCATGGAAATCGACTTAACAGTTATTTCATTAGCATTGTATTTTATATCATTTACATAATATTCATGATTAACAAAACAATAATCATGATCATCACCTGAATAAATTAAATCAGGTTTGATTTTCATTAAAATTTCCTTTGATAATTCGTCATCTAAAACTGTTTGATATTGATAACCTGCATCAAATGGAAAATTTGAAGATTCTCTTAATTCTCCACATGATTGTGATTTGTCTCTCATTAGTGGTACATGACTTAATAAAATTCTTGGTTTGTCTTTATTCAAATTACTGATTTCATTTAAAATTTTTTTTGGCTTGGATGAGATTTCTAGATTTTCAGTATTTGATATAGCTAACGTATTTAATGGTACAAATAAAACATTGGAGATTTCGTAAGGAACTGGATCACCAAATGATTTTTCGAACCTTTCTAATGATGATAACTTGATTCCATTTTTCCAACCAATATCATGATTTCCTGATAATGTTGTGATAAAATTATTAGCTCCAACTTTATTATAATCTTTGAAAATACTATTAAATCTTTCAAATTCTTTTGAGTAATATAAATCACTTGATGATCTACCATTATCCAAATAATCACCCAAAAAAATAATTGAGTTTGGTTTTAAATTCTTGGATAATGCTTTGAAATTCCTCTTCAAATATTGGTCCACTGTATGTTTAGTTATTGACAAAAATAATGGATTATAAGAAGGATAAGTATGATTGTCGATTAATTGTGGATCAGCAACAAACATTATATGATGAGTTTTATGTTTTGATTTGGGCCAATGACAGGTTAATGCCAGGGATTTAGGAGCAAGAAGAATATGATAAGAGTAAACCAAAAACCAAAGAAAGATTATAAGGTAAAAGACCGTCAGTCTTTGCCTTAGAGAAATTCTAGGAAGCATCCTTTTGATGTTTTGATTTTGATTCTAATAACTGAGTGATGAAGAACAAAGATGTGGGTCAGTAATCAATTCTTGAAGACCTCTATGAAATCTAAGCAGCAACTTCAGCTCAGTTTTCAAAAAACGTAAATGTTTTGACGGGGTTCAAACAAAGTTTTGTTCTTCTGAAATCGGTTTTTCGCTTTTTTATTTGTGTCTTAAATTCAAAAAATCCCAGAAAAAAACAAGCATCAATTAAAATTGAGTTGTCTAACTTTTGATCCAACAAAATCTCCGATTGCACCCAGTTATCGACCAAAGATTAGGAAATGACAAGGCTCAAAAGAAGTAAGACCCCAACCGCTGAATCAACAGCCCCCGACTTGTTAGAGATATCCAAGGCAAGTTTAGAATTTTTATTAGGAAATGAACTGAAGAGTGACAGCCTGTTAATGAATACTGAGGGATCAATAAAATTCCACTTAATGGATAAAATCCTGAATGAAAAACCAAAAGGCAAGCCTTATAATAGACAAACATGGTTCAACAAAAATGATCAAAAAGAATTGGTTGCCATTTTTAATGACATTGACATTGACATTGAATTAAATGAAAAAGATGAAGAAGGCAAAGACAAAAATACTGTTGTCAAGCTAGTGAAAGTTGAGAAAAAACAAGTTAAAGGTGCTCAAAATGACCCCCAAAAAGAAAATATTATCAAAACTACACAATCCAATATTAAACCATCGGATAAGGAAAGCAGAACACCCAGGAAAAGACCGAACCAAAAGAAAGATTTCAAAAAAAGAGAAGTTATAAACTCAGAAGAAAGATTAATTTCAGTTGATGATACCACGAGCAGATATAATCCAAAAGCCCATTTTGGTTCTATTACTCAAAACAATGATGATAACGATAAAAAAGCTCAAAATAGAAATCTAAGGTCAATTTATCATGGTAAACCAAAACATAAACAAGTTGTTACGAAATTTATTTCTTCATTTGATCCCGTAATTTCTGCCAAATCAATTGATGATGATTATATACAAATGAAGATCAGTCAAAGTAGTTCGAAATCTCAACAAGCTTTGAAATCTTTGTTGATCATTGATCCTGTAAATAAACCAAAGATTACAAGATTATTTTGTCAATTCTTATTAGAAATTATTGTTTCTAAACAAAGTCCAGCAAAAATTTTGCTAAATTCCAGAAAATATTCAAACTTAAAATTTTTGAAGGATTTAAAATTAACAGAAACTCAAAGACTTGATTATCGTTTGTTAAAATATATTGGTCATATTTTACTATGGGTCATTTATATTCTGGAAAATTCAACTCAATATAAGAATGATTTAGTTAATTCTAAATTATTCAAAAATATCAATGATTTTGAAAACCTTTTACCGTTTATTTGGTTTGAAAACAATCAAAGTGATGATCAACTAATAAAATTGATTCACAAATATCCTTTTGATTTAACGATTTTTCAGTTGATTTTGAAATATTTTAATGAAAAATGATTTTTACAAAGTTCATAGTACCAACTGTAAACCGTATAATGAGTATGATCTATTGACAAATCTAGAAAATAAAAACTAAACTAACAAAACTCAACTAAAAAAATAACAAATACCAGAGAAAACAACAAAGTTTATTCCAAGCTATTAACAACAATCTTTAAGAACTCTTTTGGGTTGTCTAAATAAACATGATGACCAGCATCTTCCACTAAAATATAATTGGAAAAATTTTTATTCTTAACTAAATCGTTCAACTTTCTAGAGGCAGATTTACCCGCGTCTTTATTCATCCAATCTCTATCACCATAAATCCAAGTAGTTGAAATATTTTGTACAATAGAGTGTTCTTTACCTCCATAAGTTTTTTGATAATAACTATTAAATTCTAACTCTTTTTCATTCAAAGGGATTTTATCTAAGATGGGAAAATAAGCAACAGCACCAGGAGCTAATAATCTTGTAATACAACATTCACCCAGTTTATTCATTCCTACTGCTGAATAATAAACATACTTATGCATTAATAAGAATTCATCTTTAGTTTTTAAAGTATTAGAAAATCTTCTATTTGACCATCTGGAAGTAGCTTTTGAACCAAACGGCCCAAGAAATCTAAGAAATGATAATGGATCAACCCAATTATGAATCCAAACATATTCAAAAGTTTTTTGAAAAAATGATTGTTTTTCATCACCACTATTGATCTCAGTTTCTGGATTAGTTGGTAATTCTCCCACACTCAATTCATCAATATTTTCATTGTGAGTGCTAATTTCATTATCTTTATTATCAATTAATGCTTCTTGTCCAATAATTTCTTTTCTCATATCTGAGCTTTTTGGTAAATCACTTTCATTTAAATTATGATTTTCAAATTCTTTTTCAATTTCTTTTTCAATGAAATTATTCGAAAAATTGAATTTTGCTGAGTATTTACTTCTTTCAACTCCAACTGGACTAATTAAATATAGTTTTTTCAAGTAAGTTGGGTATTTTAAACTGTAAGCAAAAGAGATATATCCACCTAATGAATGACCAAATAAGATAAACCTATGATCATTGCCAATTCTATTGATTCTCCAATTTTCAATCGGATCAATGAAAAATTCTTCCACTAACTTTAAATCATTTAATTTATTTTCAATATCATTATAATTATTGGAGTAAAAAGGTTTTGGGAATTTTGGTCTTGATGATAACCCAAATCCGATCATATCAATGAAATGATATTTTAAATATTTATTATCAATTTTTGATAAATCCTCAAAATTTTTAAAGAAAAAACCTAATGATGCTCCAAATCCATGAATAAATAATACATGTTGTGCTAACGGATCTTTTGAATCAATGGATGAATCATTTTCAATGAAGAATTCATGAATATGATTACCTTGATCATTGATTGGAACATTTAAAATCGTAGCTTTTCTCAAATCGTTTGAATTTGGAAAAAACAGAACATACTTTGATAACAATTCCACTTCTAAACTTGCCAAATTAGCACTATTAGCAGAACACCAATGAGAAGTAGAAGCATGCAAATTGATTTTTAAAGGGAAGTTTGCTCCAATATCAGTTGACATTTTAAGACTCGGATAAGAAATATATTTTTTTTTGACACAATCAAGTTAAATTGTTATAAAAATTAGAAAACTTTTGAAGCAGAAGGTAAAGCAATAGATAAGATGTAAGGATGAAAAGAGCACTCAACAACCACAATTGCAATTAGTAACCTAAAAAAATAGAGATTACAAACGATATCAAGATTAAAAGATGAGGTTTGAAGGATGAGAAATTCCACAGATTTCTATAGAACCTGCAGTCGACGGGTAATGATTAAAACGTAGTTCCGGTATTTTGGCACACTAATGTTTGCATACAGCCTCGACAGGGCACGCGAAGAGAGCAAGCATGGGATCACTCGATATGTTTATGATACTGTAGAGACAATACCAAAAATAAGACTCAAAAATCTTATTTTTTGAACCTGTAAAACGAGCCAGTAAAAAATAGTGAAGTGTTTCAAGACCTAAAGTTAGAAAATTTTGAAATCAAAAGCCTTTGAAATGCTTTGAAGAACTTATAAATTGGAATCTTCTGATTAATTGTGTTCGGATGCACTATTTTATTGTTTCTAACTCTATTTAACATATCATTATTATATATATACTATTCTTGAAATCTGTCTTGACTCACAATGCGGATTTCCACGCTGATACACTCCGCAGTGCGGACCGCTTTTTTTTTGAGTAAATTCGATTTACAGTGTCCAAGTTTGTTGGATGGCAAAGCGAATTCTTTTCCATCTAATTGCTCCCCTTTACTTTCGGTTCAGATAAGGCGCTTTACAATAGACTATGCCTCCTTCTAAGAACGACCCTTCCTCAAAGAAAGGTAGGCCTAAGAAGGTCTCTGCTAGAGATGTTGATATTCAAATGTCTGATAATGATTCAATTGCTCATCATAGAAACAACGTTGAAGATGACTTAGTAATGCCTAGATCATCTTATTTAGAATCATCTGGTAATGATAGTGATATTGTTGATGATGATACTCACGAGGATTCGGAAATGAGAGGAAATGATGATTATGGCGATGAAAATGACAGCCACCATGAGGATAATAGTAATGACAATGATATTAGTAATAACAATGTCGAAGAAGCAGAATATGGAGACGATGGTGATGATGACCATAATAGTAACAATGATGAAGATGATAACGATGAAGATGACGCCAATGGGTTTTCTGGAAGAGGTTTTGGTGGTCAATTCCAGCTTCCAGGAAGAGTCGATGATCTTAGAAATGCTCTCTCTGGTATGTTTCCCGAAGCAGCTGGGTTTTTCAGCTCTTTAATGGATAATGATCCTTCTGATTTTAATCAATTGGTGGATGGCCTCAGTCGTCGGGATGATGCTTTTTTAGTGTTGGAGACCCTAAATCAAATTTCAGAGAAACTTTTGATGACAAATGTTATTTCAATTGTTAATAATTTCCCACTCTCCAAATTAACAAAAGCTTTGGTAGACATTTTAAATGATCCTTTTTTTGAAAATCAATTAGAAGTTCAAGTGGTTGCTTGTCGTTGTATTTACAACTTATGGGAAGTGAATCCGGAGTTCACTCATGCAATTGTTGCTGCAGGAGCGGTCGAAGCAATTCATTCAAAATTATTAGAGATGTCTACTATTGATTTGGCTGAACAATGTCTTCAAACTCTTGAAGTTATATCTAGGAAACAGAGTGGCAAAATTCTAAGTACTGGCTGTTTGGCTGCATGTCTCAAATATCTTGACTTTTTCACTATTCATGCTCAAAGAAAAGCTATTTTGATTGCTGCTAACTCTTGCAAAAGAATTCATAAAAACACTTCTTTGGATGTTATAACAGGAGTTTTCCCTGTATTATCGAGTGTTGCCTCTGACTATTCAGATAATCAAGCTTTGGAAAATTCTTTAATTGCGATTTGTGGAATTCTTAACGGCTATCAAAACTCACCAGATAAATTAGAATCTTTGATTGAACCTCAGTTATTAAAAAAAATTTTAGATATCATTGCTGCTTCTTGCAGTAAAACTGCAAATACTGATGGTAGTACAGGTAATGTTGTATTAAACTCCAAAACTGTCACTGATCTATTGACTTCTCTTGCAAATATTGCTGCTAACTCTCATATAATTTGTTTCCAGCTAATCAATGTTTGTGAAGTAGGAAAATTTTTCAATAATGCTCTTGGAAGAACTAGTGGATTGAATACTTCCTCATCCTCAATTGAATCTTTAATGGAAAGTTCAAAAGAACTTCAAACTAAAATTTTAATATTTATTTGTTCATTATTGCCAGTAGTTTCTTTAAAAATTGAATCTCAAACTTCTTGTGGATATTTTTGTGGATCAACACAAACATCTTCAGGTGTTAGTACAACGAGACACGATCAATTCATTTCTGAAAATAATAAAAATACTGTTAACGTTTTCATTGTCGAAGTTTTTCCACTTTTAGTTGATTTATACTCTACTACAATTGACTTTGATGTTAGAAGAAGAATTTTACTTGCAATTTTGAGAATCACTTATATTGAAAACTTCAAATTTATCTCAAATAACAGTCATATTATTACATCTATTACCAGCTTGTTAACTTCTTTGGTCATCCAAGCAAAAAGTATCCTAACTATTGATTCAGAGTTGCAATCTTCTTTTACGTTTTCTAGAAAGAGTATGAACTCTTATATCCTTTTATTGGGAGCTTTATATATTATTGATGTTCTTATAAATAATAGCTCTGATTCATTTTTTCACGAGTTCGAAAGAGAAGGTTTATTTTCCAATATTGATGATATTTTGGAGTTAGCTAATAATATCAATAAATTTATCTTAGCCAATCAAAACAACCAAAAATCTAAACAAAATGACTCAGAAATGTTGATCGAAGATAATAACGATGAAAGTGATAACAGCGAAGAAGAAAAAGATGCTGCAGAAGTGGATATTGATGAAGAAGAAGAGGAAGAAGTAGAGGAAGAAAACGAAAATAATGAACAAGAAGTTGAAGAGGAAGAGGAAGATGATGAAGAAGATGAAGAGGAAGAAGAAGAGTGTGATGATGATGAAGACGATGAAGACGATGATGAGGGTGATGCTTTTATTTTCTCTAGATTTAATGACAGTTCACGCAATAATAGTGGTCTATTCTTTAACTCTTCTGCTTATTCACCACGAGAAGTTATTTCCAGTGTTTTAGAAATGTTACTGAAAATCTCAAGAATTTATAATGATACGAAAGAACTGTCTTCGTTAGTGATCTTACCTCATATTAAACTTCATGGTGAAGTTGTGGATGCCTTAAGAAATGTCGAAAATCTCAACAAATTGTCAAAACAGAATTGGATTGACATATGGAAAAAGTTATTGAAAAGTCTAAAAACAGGCGATACTACTATTTCTAGTTTTGAATTGTTATCTTCTGGAATTATTGATGTTTTGATTGATGTTTTCCGCTCCAATGTGGGTCAAGTTGGCTCAATTTGTGTTGATGCTTTCATTGATGTTTTCATTAGGGATAAAACAGTTGGAGATGAATTTCCGTTGGCTTTATTTGTTGAAAAATTACAAGAAGCTTTGAGCAGAACTGAATCTTTTGAAATTCTTACTCCTGATTCTTCTGTTAGTGCATCTATTTATTCTGATTCTCAGTCGAATAATGCTAACAAGGCTGCTACCATGGCTAGGCAAATTAAACTTAAATTAACTGCTAACGAAGATGCTGTGACAAATACTCTACCAGAAAAGTATAAGACCTTGATTTTGTCCATCCATGCCATCGCCACGTTCAAGTCAATTCACAGTTTTTTAAAAAGTAGAATTCTGTTTTTGAATAGATTTAATGATGTTATGATGAATTCTGGAAGATCATCAAGAAGCAATCCTCCAAGCAGTAATTACAGTTCCCAAAATAGTCATAGTGGAAGAAACACCAGACCCTCAAGTAGTACCAGAAGAGATATTGATACTGATGATTTGCCGATGTTAGGTGATGATGAAGTTATAACAGAAGACTCCGAAGAAGGTGATGAAGATGAAGTTCTTGATAATTATTCAATTGAAAGAGATGAGGTTTCTCTGAACCAAACTGTTGATGATGAAGAAAATATTGATGAAGACATCGATGAAGATAATGAAGAAGATAATGAAGAAGAAGATTGGTACCTTGAATTCTATATTGATGGGGAGCTTATATCTCCAGACACCACAATTTATGGTGCAGTTATCAAGTCTTTCAAAAGTTCCAACAAAGCTAACAATTTTAATTTTTGGCATATCAACCATTCAGTTACTTATAAAAAGGTTTTTGGCAAAACTCCAAATAATGTTTTTTCTAATGAACTGGGTGGCATGTACAGCACAAAAACTGACGAATCTGATCTCATTGCCTTGGGTAATGTTTCTTCTATTAATATATTAAGATTGTTGAAATATTTATTTACTATCAATGGATCTGTTAAAGAACTCTCCAATGTTAATGATTCAATTTTTTTGAATAGAAAATTAACGGCCAAACTCAATCGTCAACTTGAGGAACCTTTAATAGTCGTTAGCAGTACTTTACCAGGTTGGAGTATTCATATAACTAGAGAATTCTCATTCGTTTTCCCGTTGAACACTAGAGTTTTTTTTTTGCAATCCACTTCTTTTGGATATTCTAGATTGATTCAATTATGGAAAGTAAAGACCAATGAAAATGGATCCGATAGTTCAAATAGAAGGATTACAGAATTGGGTAGAGTTAACAGACATAAAGTGAGGATTTCCAGAAATCATTTATTACAAAGTGGTTGCAAATTATTACAATTATATTCTACTCATCCAAGTATCCTCGAAGTGGAGTATTTCAATGAAGAAGGTACTGGATTAGGGCCTACATTAGAGTTTTATTCAAATATTTCAAAGGAATTTCAAAAGAAGTCTTTAAAATTATGGAGAGGTTCAAATGACAGAGAAACTGGTAGTAGTTATGTTAATTACAAAAGTGGATTGTTTCCAGCTCCAATGAATGAAGAGTTGGCTAATAGTAAATTGGGAAAAAGAATTTTGTTTTCATTTGAAATGATTGGAAAACTTGTTGGTAGAGCACAATTAGATAATCGTTTAGTTGATTTTGCATTCAATGATTTGTTTTTCATAATTGCTGATATGTTAGATAATAATGGTGTTAAACTGTTGGAAGACTCTGGTTTCCTGAGAATTATTCTCTTGAAATATTTGAAATTAATTGATAAGGATTTGGCATCATCAGTGAGACTTCTTCAAAGTTTCCTTGATATTTATAAATCAAACCCAACTAAATATTATTCCAACAAAGAGTTGATTCAAGTTGACGGGGTTACATTGGAAGATTTGTCTTTAAATTTTGATTTGCCTGGCTATCCAGAAATTGAATTAGTTAAAGGTGGTTCAGAGATTCCGATTGATTTTGATAATCTTGATAGTTATATTTCTAAAGTTATTGATTTAACAATCTTCAATGGTGTTTTTAAACAAATCGAATCATTTATGAAGGGCTTTTCAGATATCATACCATACCATGCTATCACAATTTTCACTCCAATGGAGTTATCTACAATGTTTGGTAATGGTGACGAGGATTGGTCATTTGAAACATTGTATAACAGTATTCATGCTAATCATGGATATACTGTTGATTCACCAACAGTAACAAGATTATTACAAGTTATGTCAGAATTAAGTAAAGAAGAACGGCGAAAATTTTTGCAATTTTTAACTGGAGCACCAAAATTACCTATTGGAGGATTCAAAGCTTTAAGACCGGAATTTACAGTTGTTAGAAAACCCAGTGAAAATGGATTAAGTCCTGATGATTATTTACCAAGTGTTATGACCTGTGCCAATTATTTGAAATTACCTGAATATTCAAGTAAAGAAAAGATGAAAATGAGAATTATTCAATCAATTAACGAAGGCTTAGGAGCATTTTTGTTATCGTGAACTGTTCTGTATTTTCTTCTGTTCTGATTGTTATTGTTTAGTTATATTATAATGTATTTAATTTTATAATTTAAAAGGCTTTGATTAAGAAAAGTTTTTTGTAAAATTGAGCGAAAAATTACAACAATAGACGCATATAAAAATGATTTCTATATTATTAAATGATGTTTGTAAAAATACAGTACTTATTTAACTCTTTCTTTTGGTAAAATATTGACCAACAATTCGTCAGGTTTATTTTGAGAAGATAACCCTTGTTGAAACTTATATTTGGAAATATCCTCAAAATACTTATCGAAAAGAAAAGAAGAATCTAATGGACCACCTTTAGCCTCAGGATGGAATTGGGTTGAAAAAATTGGTTTTGAAACATGAATCATACCTTCATTTGATTCGTCATTTAAATTAACAAAATATGGTTTGAATTCTGGAGGTAAAGTGGTTGTGTCAACAGCATAACCATGATTTTGAGAAGTAATATGACATTTACCAGTGGTTAAATCTAATGCTGGAATATTATGAGCTCTATTCCCATATTTCATTTTAATAGTTTTAGCTCCTGCAGCCAAAGCCAACAATTGATGACCAAGGCAGATGCCGAAAATTGGACCATTGAAGATTTCCATAGTTTTTTGTAAATTATAGATGGTGGCAGAACAATGAGTTGGATCACCTGGACCATTACTGATGAAAACCCCATCAAAGTTATTAGCAATCTTGTAAATTGGATAATCATATGGGAAGACTGTGACCGAAGCTCCTCTAGAAACTAAAGATCTCAAGATATTTTCTTTGACCCCACAATCCAAAAGAGCAATGTGATATTGACCGCTTGGACTTGGAATATGAAATGGAGCTTTGGTACTGACTTTATGGACCAAATTAATGGAGGAAGGATCAACAAAAGCTTCATCTTCATCAGCATCATACTCTTCTCCAACAGAGATTTTAGCTAAAGAAGACCCCTTTTCTCTTAAATAAGTGACAATTGCTCTGGTATCAACCCCGGTAATGGCAGCAATTCCTTCTTTTTTACACCAGTCACTTAATGATTGAACAGCAGTCCAATGAGAATAATTCATAGCAACATTAGAAACCACAATCCCAATACACTCCACATTAGGACTTTCGAAGTATTTCAATAAGTTGTATTGATCTTTAATATCCTTTGAGGGAACTCCATAATTACCAATTAAAGGTTGAGTGAAGACCAAAATTTGCCCTTTATATGAAGGATCTGTCATTGATTCTGGATATCCAACCAAAGAGGTAGTAAACACTGCTTCTCCGCTGATGTTTTTGTTGGCTCCAAAGGAATAACCATTGAATATAGGTCCATTTTTAATGGTTAATGTGGCTCTATCTAAATCTTTGATTGACTTCAAGGCTTGGGGAGGAGAGGTGGTGGTGGCCAAACAACGTCTGATTGAATGAGACTTGAGCAATGTCTTGGAAAACATTGGTTTCTTTAGGAAAAAAGAAGCCATTCTGGGTCGCTTGATTCTTCTGTGGAAGTTGAAGGGTAGTGAAAAATGAAGTGTGAATTTATAATTTTTTCCTGCTTATCAAATGACTCAAAAAAAAAAGTGAAAAAATATTTTTTTTTTCACTCCGAAAATGAGGGTTGAAGGGGGTGGAAGTGCTTATTCTACTCAGTTTCTCACTAAAAATTTCCCCAAGTTCCAGTAATTGCCTAAAGTACCATCCTCGAAGACGGTGTTATCCAGAGTCTACTCTATATTGTCTTTACCTGGCACTAGTGGGGGTAAATTGGGAGTAATTGGTGAAAATTGGGCTCAAAATTGACATAATCTTTCGTCATGCAGTGTCACGGGACCTCCAACATGACTAATTTTCAGATTTACGTTACAAATTGTATTATTATTCCATTCATTACTACTATAAAGGCTGGGAAAACTGTCATCAGATTGGAAACATCCTCATGATTTTCATCGCATGTATAAAGTTGTTTTTACTTGCTATTGGATTAAACCATGAGATATTGGTGTCTGTAGGCATTTTGAACACCGTCTATTATTTGTTCTTGAATCGATTAGTGCCGCAATTAATGTTCGAACATCCATTTTATAGATGTTACATATATAATCAGATTGTCATAATTGAAAAAGTAAACATTATTCTATTTTGAAAGCATGTGGCTCCTTCATTTATTATACTAGTGTAGTGCTAAAAACGTTAAATTACGAGCCAGTTGAGCAAAATTGCATTCCAACACTTAAAGCTAATTTCCCCATATCTTTATATACATCTATGGATCTTGGATTATACTACATTTGGTTGATGTTGTGACTAATCGATAATTCTTTCAAAAGAAGAATTATAGTGTCTGTCAAAACATAAATAACACCTGTTTTTACTCATATATCTCTGAACTGTATTATATTCTAAACTACTATGTACAATATAAAATAGTGAGTTGAAACTGTTACTTATAGATTGTAATGACTCAAAGATTACTTAGATTATACTAAATAGAAAGTTTATTTGAAAAAAATTCACTAGTAACGTTTCAAAATATATTGATTAACATGTTCCAACTTGTTATTTCTTTTGTTGATTAAAATCATAACTTCCTGGATTTTCTTCGCAACTGAAATCAATGATACTTTCAGGAATAATTTGCCCATCATATTCAATATGACCGTCAATTTTATCCCCGGCTTTTAATGGACCAACCCCTTTTGGAGTCCCAGTTAAAATAATATCACCCTTTTTCAAAGTCATAACATTGCTCATATAAACCATTATTTTTCTCAAATTAAAAATCATCAAACTCGTTGGATCATGCTGACGCATTTGATTATTGACGTTACAATTCAAAATAGCGTTATAAGGATTCTCAATTTTCAGCTTTGGAATAAAGCCACTGATCGGACAAAATGTATCAAACCCTTTAGCAATTGTCCACGGTAATCCTTTAGCTTTGTTAACATTTTGAATGTTCCTGGCAGTCAAATCTAAAGCCAAAGCATAACCATCGATAACATCAATAGAATCTTTTTCACTGAACAAATTGTTGGTTAAATTTTTCAAATCCTGGTTTAGGACTGCTGCCAATTCAATTTCATGATGAACAATAACGTTTTTGGGGATTAGTATTGGTTGTTTTGACGCTGTGGTAAGAAAAGATGATGGTGGTTTTAAGAAGAAAAATGGTTCAGTTGGAGTTTGATTATTTAATTCTTTGATATGGGCCACGTAGTTGCGACCAATACAGACAATTTTTGACGCTTTGGAAAGATAGTTATAAGACATCCTGATATCTTTTAACGATGCAAAAGAGATTTTACTGGGCATTTGTGGGGTTGTTCAAGGAAGTTGTCACTTTTCTCTCCAAATCAAAAACATCACCAAATTGGGGCTCAGAACGAAGACGGGCCCCCGCGTCCAATTAAAATTTCAGTATATTTTTACAAAATCTCCAAAGTTACAATATCTCCAAAGTTTTCACATCAAAAGGCATTCATAAGTAGCAAAACAAACAAAAAAAAAGAATCAAAAAGTAGAAATAATAATAATAATAATAATAATAATAATGA